>NMRB01001188.1:5406-52497 GCA_002633025.1 Notospermus geniculatus
ATGTGGGAAACTGATGTGTCGCATCCCAAGTCTGCAAAATTGTTTGCGAACTCAAATTTTGACAACTTGTTATAACTTAATTAACTCCATCGTAATTGGTCAAAATGAACAATTCTTTCACAGAACGGGAGCATAAAGGTTGTAGCTAAAACATTTTGTTGACATCAATTAGTTACTTTTTGTCATGAATATGTTAGGACGCTTGTTTTCAAAGAGCGTCAATAAAGTCGGCATAGGTAGCCCCCGCCTTAAGGTCCCCAGGCCGAGTGCGTTATGTATGGTGCTCCCTGTGACAACAGCTCCTTTACGGAGTTTATACCACCGTTCAGACCTTTGTTTTGTCAGTTCTGGTACTGGTACCAAGGTGTCATCAAGCTCCTGTAAGCAGGTGTAGTTTGCTTGTCTTCCGAGATCGATCTCTATTCCCTTTCCACATTTGTAATACTTTCCAACCCCATTTAGGAAAGCCAATGGGTGAGGTCAAAGTTGGTGTTGGTGTTAGGAGTTAACACTAACACTGACACTAACACCGGGTTTAAGCCGAACTTTGAACTGCTCAGTGTTAACACTGGTGTGACACCAACACCGGTGTTAACCCAGTTCAAAGTCAGTGTCGGTGTTAACTCAACACCAAGTCTGACACCAGGTGTTGGGCTGAACTGAACTCGGTGTCAGAATGCAGATTTTAAAAGGCTTTTATAGTGGTGTCAACTCTGAACCCCAGGGGTTTAACACCGGCCAGAGTTCAAAGTTGGGTGTTGGTGTTGGCAGCCATGTTGTTTGTAGGTTTTCAAGAAGTGGTTGCAGGAATTGAAGATCAAAGGGCCCCTAATCATGTCCGAAGGCCAGCAGAGACGTCTGAACCACTTTCAAGACATCTTCGGCTCACTGATATGACTGAGGAACAAGTGCAACAAGTCGCAGACAAATTTCATGATCACAGGAGTATGGCCAATCCACAGGCATCTCCATTTGCATCTAGAAAGAGAATTGAGATGTTTATATCTTATTGGCTTCTGGGGGCTATTATTAGACAGCTTGCAAAGACTGAAGGCCTAGCTAAATCAACGGCCCATGAAGTCACGGACTTCTTATTCGAAATTGCTGGCCAACACATACAGTTCCCAGTTTAATGAACTGACCATGCCCATTCAACATCCAGATGGACACATCCTTAATATTCTTCTGCATAAGGTAGGACGTGTGTGCACTTGCTCTAAGTCACATTTCATTCAGCTGACACCAGTGTTAATACTGGTGTTAACAATGGTGTTAATACCAGTGTTAACTCTGGTGTAACACTTCCATTATGACAGGTGTTATGTGCTCTGGTTTAACACTGACACCAACACCAACACCAACACCTAACTCCGACACCAACTTTGACCTCACCCAATGCGCGTCCCAGCTCATCAACACAATTCAGAATCCTATGTAAGCAGACGTTTGCTTTCAGAATTTGAGTTTTTATATAGCTAATGGCAGGAGCCAGTTTACTCTCTTGCCAATTGGGCCCATTCACTCTTTTTAGCAAGTTTTTAACATAGGCGTTCTTCTTAAAGCGAATTGATAGCAGATTTTGTTTACATTTGGCTGGTGTTTGTAAACACAAAATTCAGCCAATCAAAATGCACGAAAATTGCTTTGTTGACATTCTGGAGAAGTTTGTTTACATTTTTTGCTGAAAATTCGTCCCCTTTCAAATTCTATTTCTAAATCAAATTTTTTCGCTTTCGATTCGCTTTAACAACCCATTCCCTCAACTCATGAGATCTCACACTTAACCTTTGGATCAGTTCCTTCAAACAACGAATAATTTTTGACTCTTCCTCGTGACGAACGCAAGTGGTGAGGGGGAGGTCAGAGTCTCCTGTCCTGTTAAGTGTCTGCAATAGAGTCTCCGCAATATTAATCTCCTCTTCCACTCGCTCTCGCCTTTCTTTTAGGGTTGGCCTGGCCTCATGCCCCCCGAGGTCTTCCTCCCCCAGTTAGCTTCCAAACCCATATGCAAGCTTTTTGCCGTCAATAGATATCTTTACGTCTGCTCTTGGTTTTGCCTGGGCGAATATTTCAATCACGGTTGTCATCATTCCAGGTTCATCTGCATCTAACTTGTACTTCTCACTTTCTCGATCGAGAATACTTCCGGAAGGTACCGCAAAATTAATCAGAGTGCCCTCTGACTTCTCAAGTGTTTCTGTGGTAGGCCTACTTTCGACCTTCCTTGATTTTGGCACTGAATGCGACTTGCCACCGGTAAAGAATCGAATTCCCTTTCCCTTAAACAACTTTTTAATAAAAAGAAAAGGACATCGGAGCGATGTCAAATGGTTTCCGATGAGAAGTTTACTACTCTAGAGCTAATTTACTGTGACCTTGACCTCTGACCTTGAGAAGTATTGCGTAACTGGAACAGGCATACTTGATTAAACTTATAGGAGATGGTTAATTCTGTCTTCTAATTAGTTTTCTCCTGAAATTCTGAGCAGATTTGCACTTTAGAATTGTTTGGCCTTGGCCTCTGACCTTCAAGGTCATTGCGTAATCTGAAAGCTCATCCTTGATAACCTAGTCTTCCACCATCACCAGGTTCTGTTTCATGTTATTTGTGATGGTTGGCTGTGACCTTGACCTCTGACCTTGAGAAGTATTGCATAACTGGAACAGGATCCTTGATTAAACCTATCGGGGATGGTTAATTCAGGCTTCTAATTCGTTTTCTCCTGAAATTCCGAGGAGATTTGCACTTAAGAACTGTTTGACCTTGACCTTGACCTCTGACCTTCAAGGTCATTGCGTAATCTGAAAGCTCATCCTTGATAACCTAGGTATAGGTGAAGGTTTTAGGCTTCTACCATCACGAGATTCTGACTTATGTCATGTTATCAAATTTGAATATCAAATCTCACCATGATATCAACAAATATCATGCGATCGAGCAGGTGCAAACTGAAAATTGCAGTTGCAATAACATCCGTGGATGAGCTATGATGTTGTGATACCAGCTTCAAGTTGCTTACTGTGGCAGCTTTCCTGATATGTCAAAATATCAAATTTGATATATGAATATCATTATGATGCGGACACTGGACAATAAATTCGTTGATGCCAGTATCTTGCCAAGGGTCATAAACATAGGGAAGGAACTTGTTACTAGTGCTCTAGCTGGCCTTGGAGACAAGTTATTCAAGAAACAAAAGTGTGACAGACAAAATCTCAACTTTTGATATATCACTTTCACCATGAACCAGGTATCGGAGACAGGAAATTTTCATTCCATCTTGTAGCTCAGGTCATGTTACCTGGGGATATGTCACATCAGGTCTGTAGCTCTTGCAGGAACAAAGTTACAGGTGTGACAGACTGAACAGACAGACAGACAGACACACACACACACACACACACGATATATGTCACCCAAGTTTCAAAAAGATAGCTCTTACGGTTGCTTCACAATCCCTGATCCGTACAATCACCCGAATATGTTACAGCCCCTTTTTACCATAGTAGGCCTACGTGTAATACATGACATATAAACGGGTTTTGATTTAACCTCTTTTTGAAGGTCACAGAGGTCAAAATTTTGCCGTTAGGTGGCACGTTTCGTCGTTAATTGACCTGCAGTGTTCTAATGTTCTATGTATCTAGGTACCCTCTTATCAATGTGTACAACAAATTTGGTCCAAGCGGACTTAAATAAGGCAGCAAGTAAGGCTGCATTCACACATGTAAACCTCAGTGTGCAGTACTCTGGAGTGTACACGCACGCAATGTCTGAGGTATTGATGACTGAATATGCGACTGGGTCAATGTTTACGCCTATACTGGTGGTGATGTGTGGGTGGGATGGGGGATATATCCAGGGAAATTTGAACATTCGTCTTTTTTAGGAGCCCCAGTTTGCTGTTTTCCATGTGAAGTGCACCCATGATGAGTTATTCAGTATTTGAGGCATTGGGCGTGGGGAGGGGTATTAACTTCGTTTTCATGCAAAGAAGGGGGGGGGGCTTCATTGAACTGAAGCTCACTTTACCAGCTCCATCAGCTGCTTGTGTTCAATGTTCATTGTATTTTTTAAAGATGGGCTTACTGCAATTATCATAGCATTGTCCTTCTCTACCCTCGAATTTATGTAAGGCATGGACAGGGCATACAACACAGTAGGGGTGGGGATGGGGTAGGGCGGGGGCGCGGGGGTTTAGCTATTCAATGAACTTATTTTATTGTTTGTTTTCATTGTATGCAATCGCGTCAATATGAGATAATATTCTTACTTATCCAATGATTCATGTACATACACATATCTCACATACCATATAGGATACAGTCATGAGGAGCCAATAATTTTTCAGTTTTTATGCTGAAAATCTACCCTGGGAGGGTACCAGAGGAGGAATGGAATGAAATACCGTGCTTGGACTGCTGAGCTACCAAATAAGTTATAAAAACTCAATCTGATAGATTATTTGCCTTCACTTATGTAATTGACAATAGTCAGGGCTTGAAATAAGCCGTGGCCATTTTCCAAAACACCCTTACTGGCCCTCTAAAATGATTCTTGTCTCCAAGGTCATGGATGGCCAACTTCAGCTGACCCAGTTCATTATTTTATCAACCAAATGAAGGCACACAGTAGGCCTAGGGTCAGCCAGCCATGCTCCTGGACACTTTAGAGGGCCAGTAAGGGTGTTTTAGTAAATGGCCACGGCTTATTTCAAGCCCTGCAATAGGTGTCACCACTTGAAAATAGCATTCTTATGGGACACCCTGACCAAAATAAAAGAGCGGCAAAAAATGTTTTTGCTGTTTTTGAAAGAGGAAGTCCTCAACTGTAAAATGAGCCATGCCTCACCATTCAAAGCCCTGCAGAGAGTGAGTTATGGGGGGTCCATTGTGACCCTTTTCAAACACTAGCCATTTCTATGTTTGATATGTATGCCTGTTACTGGTGTAAAAAAAGTCCTGGACCTGTCAATTTCTGTCAATGAAGAGTTCACATGATGTATTACTTCCTTACAAAAGGGCAATGTCCAGGGGTTTCCCATTTTTTTCTGAGGAAGGCGAAATATCACCGTAAAAACACATGATATCTGAGGTAAAATTGACCAAAAATGGCCGAAATATATATTTGGCCCTAATTTCGTGGACAGTTGCCCGATTCCGCTAATATTTATCATAGATTCATATCTCAGTAGGAGGGCCTTGTACACAAAATTTCAGCAAAATCCGCTGACCCCCACCTTGCCACGTTTTGCATGGTGCTATCGTGGACTGACACTTAAATGAGAAAGCAGGCTTGTTAACGTTAAGGTCGATCAGTGGCGGATCCAAGGGGGGGGGGGCGTGCCCGGCGCACGGCCCCCCCTCCCCGTTCAGCCGCCGAGCAGCAAAAATTTTGGAAGGCATATAATCAGAAAGTGATGATGGCTACCGCGCAAGCGAGCCAAGATGGCGCCGGCTCATGAAATGAATAATAGAACAACATACGGCTATTTCAATGCAATCAACCTGGCATGCCAGGGATCCCATTTATTTTGAGACAGACTACAATGCAGTAAAATAAATCAAATGCAATAGTGGTAACCGGACTTTTCTGAAACTTTACAATATGAAGATACATTATTGCATGGTTTCCCAATTTTAACAAAAAATGCCCACGAATTTTTTTCTCAGTGGTCTTGGCCGGTCTACTAAAAGGTGAAAAAAACATTCTTTTTTCAACCTGGGCTGAAGATGGCTATGAAATTCCTATGAGGTTTCTGGGCCCCTTTACTCCGGCTGGCAGAAATAGCCAGCTTTTCAACAATGGTCAATATGCATAAAGAAAAGCAAATGCTTTTTGCTTGAAAATTGAAGCAATTACTTCCATCTGAAGTAAATGCTTTTGCTAAAAATCAATTGCTATTAGAAAAAGCAATTACTATTTACTTGTTCCTTTCTAGCAAATGCTAGAATTCATATGCATAATACTGAGCAATTGCTCCAACTGTAGAACCTTTGATAAACAAGCAAATGCTTGTCAAGTATAAGCATTTGCTTTGAAGTAGAAGTAAAAGATTATGCATATGAAAGCAAGTAATTGCTTTTAGTTTTACTTTTGGCTTCAAACAATTGCTTTTAGCTTTTGCTTTTGCTAGAAGTAAATGCTTCATTTTTAGCTCACCTCTGTGAGGTGAGCTTCTCCCATGGTGTGTCGTCCGTCGTCCGTCGTCGTCGTCGTCCGTCGTCGTCGTCCGTCGTCGTTAACAGGGGTGGCACGTTTCTAAACCGCTTGGGTTACAGACTTGAAATTTGGTGTACAGGTACCCTATGGTAAAAACTATCTCTGGACCGAAACTTAGCGCTGCTGCTTGTACACTCTGGCCTGTAGGGGGCGCTTTGTGAAAACCTTCTTTCGGCCATATCTCCTGAACGCTGTTAGCCAGAACCACGAAACTTTTATGGTGGGTTCCTCTGATGAGACTACATCACATAAATCCCGGGTTTTTGATTTGACCTACTTTTCAAGGTCACAGAGGTCAAAGTTCAAAATTCACTGTTTGGTGGCACATTTCATTGCTATTTGACATAGAGTGTTGTGATTTGGTGTGAAGATATATCTAGGCACCCTGCACGAATGCACCAAATTTCAACCCGATCGGACTTCAAATATGGCCGCCAGGAAGCCATCTTGAAAAATGGACTTTGACCCACATTTTATAAATGGGAGTAGGTAGGATGTTTTAACGTTGTCAAAATGTGTATCTAGGTACCATATAAATATATGGTAAATTTCAGGCAGATTCGACGTCAAATATGGCCGCCAGGGAGCCATCTTGAAAAATGGACTTCGACCCATCACCTCATAAATAGTGGTAGCTAGGATGCTTTAACCGTGCCTAAATATGTGTCTTGGTACCGTCTACTTATATGCCAAATTTCGGTTCGATTGGACTTCAACATGGCTGCCAGGCGGCCACCTTGAAAAATTGACTTTGGCCATATCTCATCGGTAGTAAATGTTACGATGTTTCTGCACTAATCCTTCACCATTCAGTGAATCACCAGGCTACTCACACTTCATACTCTGTCACAGAGGTGAGCACAATGGCCCTGGCCATTTCATTATGCATATATGGCCCATTGAATGTTTATTGACCAACAAATAGGATTAATTGGGGGTGGTTAAGCTGTGAGGATCTTCCAGTGAACAGCTTTTATCCCCCCCCCCCGCTCAGCTCACTGTTGACATAGTGATTTAGCCACACAGATATCAAAGGAAGGTAGGGGGTCCGACATTTCTGGTGTAAGGGAGCCGAAAAACGTAATGCTGGGAGTGTACATGAATATAGGTACATGTACATAGCTACGTCTACACGAGAGACTAACTTATCCCAGGTCAATCTGTCTCGAAGAGTATTTAACCCGAGACAAGTAACGGAGCGTCTACACGGATTATAGTTCTGGCTTTGAATATGACGTCGCAAGCCGCCACACTGGAGTATGCTGCAGAGGCGCGGCGCAGTGAGCCATGCATACCTATGTAGGCCTTCCCGAGACAATTAACAACTTATCCCTAGTTCTGACAACTCTGGACGCAAGGAAACCAACCGCCGCGTGGCGGCAAATCAGCAAAGCTTGCTAATTACCTATGCGTTTCACAGTCGATCATTTTGGCCTTGGACGGGAAATTTTGCCTGAAACTTTGTCACCTAATACTGAATTTACAGGAGTAAGACGGGTGTTTAAACCGTACAGGATCGGTGTGTATCAGAATTCTGAGGGGAACTCATATGAAAATTTGTCAAAAACGGGTCGAGTGATGAGTTACGGTAGAAGAGTTTTTTGGTAACCGGCGATGAACATGTGACGTCATCAACTGGGGTATAAATTATTCTGAGCGACGACGCTGAACGAAAACGAATTTAGCCCATATTGCTCGCTGAATATGTGACGTCACCACTGATGTCATAATCGCTGTTCGAAAACGAATTTAGGACATTCTGCTATCATGCCTGTCGTGTGGGGACACGGGGGAAGTGCAAATGAAACACTAGGCCGACCTTTGGCAAAATAAACAGCTGAGCTGCTGATGAAAATATTTGTGGCATTTATGCCAATCTAAGACAACTACTAGGCCTGTAGGCAGCTGACTTTTAATGGCCTCCTGTGTTTCGTGCGGGTCAGTTAGGCCTACTTTGGTTAGTCTACCGGTAGTTTAAAGAGGCAAAGACCATGGTCGGCGGACGGTTCGAATCCACTCTAAATAACTACATTTTTTTTTCTTTGAGTAGTGTAAGAGGTATCCGGAGATGTTGACAGCTCTGTTGCTTTCCCGGGGATTTTGCGGTTACACCTATAAATCGCCGAGTCTAAATACACCCGTGTCTGACATCCCCGTGCTTATTGCACTGTGACCTACCAAAAGAGGGTAATTTATATTACCCTCGTAAAATGGCGGCACTCCAGTCTATCGATTCGGTAAGTTTATCTGCTCTTATAACAGGAGCCAAAAATCCGACTGAATCGACAGACTGGAGTGCCGCCATTTTACGAGGGTAATATAAATTACCCTCTTTTGGTAGGTCACAGTGTTATTGGCCCCAGCGACCTCGAAGGGGCAACGCCGGAGCTATTTTATAGGCTACCCGGGGATTTTATGTAGTGTACGGTAACCGCGAAATCCCCGTGTCTACCTGTAGTTCCAAGCACCCCGACAGACGGCGATTTAAATGAGTCATGCGCATGCTTTAGGCTATTTCACGCCACTTGGTTACGGAGAGTTGCCTACATGCAGTGCCCCTATCGCCGAGATGCGGAACGTATTACCAATCGCATTTTTAGTAGTGTAACCGCTCGCCGTGTCAACGCCGTGTTTTTTCTGGTTCGGAAAAACCCCGTGTCTCAATGACAGAGATTCAGAATCCACCGGGTGCCATTCTGGCACCCTTTAGCGTTTTGAGAAAATTCCGTTTAAAGTTGAGGGCACTGACTTTATCATTGGACCCAAGAACTGAGCTCTGTACAGGAAAATGCGACCCGATGTACAGCTAGCTTTTGAACAGTGGGATTTACGCCCTATAAATGTATTATCAACAGATAGAAACATGGTACCAAATAAGCAGTTGTTTTGTAGTTTTTAACTAGTTACGTAATTGGAAACGGCGTTTTTATGTATTTCGACCCATTTTGTGTTAATTACATTAAAAAACGTTATTTCCTATTACTTAACTACTGAAAACAATCAAGGACATACGGGAAAATCCCACTTACCTGGCCGTCGGATCACAGCCGAAATTTTCTAAGTCCACCCAAAGGTAGAGGGAGTGTTAACAATAGGGGGAACGGCAATGTCAAATTGAGATCAGCGGAACGTGTCCAATGTGTGCTATGTGGTTTTTGGCCTGGGCGTCACACCAGTAGGCCTAGACCTTCTTCAGGCGAGTTTGCGGTTTTGAAACACAATACTGACTGAATTCCAGCAATATTGTTGAACTAAGAAAATGTTTATTACGAGATTTTATTTCAGATCTCCATGATCTGCCAACACGACGTGTCCAAGAAATCTCTGATGCGAATAATACGCGCTGTACACCATCAAACCTTTCATACAATTTTCTGAATGNTCACTTGGCTCAAAAGCACCTTATTGAACGCATTCAGAAAATTGTATGAAAAGTCTGATCGTGTACAGCGGGCATTATTCGCATCAGAAATTCCTTGTTTAACACGCCGTGTCGGCAGATCATGGAGAAGTTCAACAATATTGCTACAATTCATTCAGTATTGTGTTTGAAAAACCGCAAAAAAACTCGTCTGAAGAAGGCGTACTGGTGTGACGCCCAGGCCAAAAACCATAGCACACATTGGACACGTTCCGCTGATCTCAATTTGACATTGCCGTTCCCCTATTGTTAACACTCCCTCTACCTTTGGATGGACTTAGAAAATTTCGGCTGTGATCCGACGGCCAGGTAAATGGGATTCTCCCGTATTTATCTGCTTCCGCGGCACCATGTTTCTATCTGTTGGTAATACATTTATGGGGTGTAAATCCCACCATTCAAAAGTTAGCTGTACATCGGGTCCCATTCTCCTGTACAAAGCTCAGTTCGTGGGTCCAATGATCAGGTCAGTGTCCTCAACTTCAAACGGGACTTTCACAAAACGCTCAAGGGCGCAAGAGTGGCACCCGGCGGATTCGGAATCTCTGTCATTTTGAGACATAAAAAGTACGAAAAAATGCTGTTATCCAAAATGTCCCGGTTTTCGTTTTGCGTCCAGACTATAACCAGGGCTACTATCGCCTGTCTATCGGCAACCACAGGCAGCCACCACAACATCCTCGATGTTTTTCTCGTACCGGAGCACAAAATCATCTACAGTTCCATTTGAAATTACTGCAGAGCGCAGTGCATATTTGATCGGCACACAACAAACGTTCGGTACATAAGAAGGAGATGCAAAATGTAACAAATTTTGATAAATCGAATGGTTGGTGGGATTAAAGTTGGTCACGTTTTGGGGGCAATCCCCATGGCAGTAATAGGCGTGAAGACGGTTCGGGGTAATAATATTTTCATTCGATTTAAGAATTCCATTAATTCCTCTTAAATTTCTAGCGAAATTAGGAAAATCTTCTATGATCATTGGATGCTTTGCGCACAGAGTGCTGTTTCCTCCCTGACTGCTCAATTCTCTGGAGTGATATCCACGACCACGAACTTCTGATCTGGCTCTACCAATATCACTATTAGTAAACAAAAATGGCCTTTTTTTGTTCCCAGACTTTTCCCTTCTTTGTTGATTTCGCATATTTTTATGGTTTCTGCGACCTGACACCGCATCGACATCGTCTGCATCTGCGGAATGTAAAGTAAAGACTATGAGCTGAAGCGAGCCAAAACATTTAGGCGCCGAGTAAAGCATAGGTCAAGCCTTGTTCACACTGGCGGCGCGATGCGACGCGGTGCGATGCATTGAAAAGATGGCCAAGCGGTGTCAGTTTTGACATAGCGCGGCACGGCGCGACGCGGTTGCATGCGGTGGTCATTAGGGTTTTTTCACAGAGCACTGCTCTCCCAGGCGCATGCTTTCATCGGTATTCATATGATAATAAGGTGTTTTCGTAGTAGAGTTTACCACCTGTCCATTCCTGGGCCGTTGTCTGATTGGCTGCTTACGATTAGGAGGCGTGTATCTCAATGCGGTAATAGGGGTGTTTTTTAAGTCGACTGACCCAACGCTGTTGGACTCGTCTGTATGGTACCGCTCTTGCCCGGCCTGACCAGGAGCAGCTGCCGCCTGGTGTAAGCTTGTGAAGTTAAGTTGTTGTAGAAAAAAACAAAGACAACGATGCACAGGCCCTGCACATGCTATACGAAAATCAACGACCAAATAAAATCTGTTGCATCCGTAGAATCGAGTTACGAGTGGATCACTTTATTGCCCAGCAGAGGATAAAGTACAAATCCGTACATCCTCATTCAATCGGGTCAGTCGACTTTAAAAACACCCCTACCGCATTGAGATTTGCCGCCAGTACGCCTAGTTTTATTCTGTCGACATAGAAAGAACAGAGTCTGTTGACATACACTAAGCAATCCAGTTCAGAGCGCACATAAAGTGATCCGCGCTGTGCGCCAATTAACGCTCACAATAGACGCTATGCTCTAATCCCCCAATGCGCGTTAAATGACAAAAGGCTTCTGCGCCACAATTGAATTCTTATGCTCTTTGCTTGCTTTGGACTGCGCTTCTTGTGCCCCTATTATTAAGGTGACAAAAGGTTATGTGCTCACTCATTCAACTCTAGTGCGCTGTTGACCAGCGATGCCCACTGTTCGCCGGTGTAATGTGCTGGTAATTTCTTACCTGTTTCCTTGGGCGTCCGACGGTGGCGCTTCGTATCGGAGCACGAGTAGTCAGTGCCACCGTCGGAGCCCAGGGAACCAGGTTAGTAAATTTCCAGCCAATGAAACATCAGCTGCAGTACAGTCAATCATTCATTCAGTCCACCCCTTATTTTAATATGAATTGTGTAGAAAGCATGCGCTTGGGAGAGCAGTGCTCCATGAAAAAAAACTATTCTAATAGGAGCAGTCAGCCGCGCATATTGCTAACAGATGGCAGCACAGTCTTAGCGGACCAAATGTACAGGAAATCTATTATGATCGCTGCTCGATCGATAATGACTGGGTCCGCTAGATGCATTGAATTGGGCCCTAGTGACACCTAGTGGTCAACTCGCTGACAGCTCCTATTGTGCCAGAAATGTCCTTGAAAATGATGGCCGCGGTGAAACTCACGAGGCAGGCGATTCGACGCGGAAACATACTGCAGGAGCAATCGGGGGCGGTGAGAATCACTCGTCGTTTCCTACCGCTTCTAACTGCATTGCGTCACACCACAAGTTTGTACAGCTAGGTTTTAACACAGAAAAAATTCGCATCGCACCGCGTCGCCAGTGTGAACAAGGCCTCACACTGCAGGCGCGGTGGGACGCAGTGCGATTCGCGTCTGATTGTTTCCACTCACTTGCGGTGCGACGCGATGCGGTAAGAAGGCTGTAATCCTTTGTTCAGATCGCGCCGCGTCGCACCGTGCCGCCAGTGTGAACAAGGCTTTACACTGGCATGCGTTACCGCTATATTCATGCACTTTCTCCTATTAATTTTCATAACAATGTAAAATGCTAACAGTTACTGCGGTCTGCTTCCTCTGCGTGGAAATGGATTAGCCACTGTCGTGTGTGTGACGTCACGATTCTTTAAAAAGCACCAGGGTCCGTATTCATAAACGTACCTAAGTCAAAGTATGATACTTATATTCCTACCTAACCTAAGCATCATTCTCAAGTCAAATTCTATGACACACTTACCTAAAGTGTCATGCCTAAGTGGAATTCAATATGCTACTTACCTAATGCATCATGCTCAACTTGGCACTCAAATATAAGACACCTCCTGAGCTGTCTTAAAGCTGACGTGAACGAACAAAAAGCCCTCATGCGACGAGCAAGAGAATTGCAAACGCCCTGCAAACACCTCAAACGAAGGCTGCGAACATGATAGACCCCATGACGCCAGGAGGGCGCCACCTTATTTGCCTTCAGGCAATAGAGCTGTCAACATTTCCGGATACCTCTTACACTACTCAAAGAAAAAAAATTGTAGTCATTTAGACGGGATTCGAACCGTCGACCTTCTGATCTGTAATCCACCACACTATCCACTCGGCCAACGAGCCAGCTGACAAAGACATGATTTGTGTTTGTCATAGACGTAGGCCTTCGACTTACGTAATAATACAACGAATAAAAGAAAACATGAGAAGTCTTCCAACAATTTCGGTGGCCAAATGGGGAAGACGGTGGAACAGAAATAACAAGGCGCGCGTTCGATTCCCAGTTGGGTCAAAAAAATTTCTCTAAAAAAAAAGTCTTCAGCAAGAGCTCACGAGAGGATGTTGACACCTCGTCAGCTCGAAGACAAATAAGGTGGCGCCCTCCTGGGTCTATCATGTTCTGAGCCTTCGTTTGAGGTGTTTGCAGGGCGTTTGCAATTCTCTTGCTCGTCGCATGGGGGCTTTTTGTTCGTTCACGTCAGCTTTAAGTAGGACAAAGTTGAACATTCACAGTCATTTCTAACTGCGTTTATGCTTGCGGGGCAAGAACAATTTGCTAGACGGCGTGCAATACGAAGAGAATGGGTTTTTAGAGACCGCCTCCGTCCACTGGATGCATAGGCATGACACCTGCAGATTAGTCATGACCCACTTTGGAACGTTTATGAATACTATTTATAGCTCTGTCGCCAAATGGGACATTTGAACGGAAAGTTCTTGATATGTGCGCCATGCTTAAAAAAACGATGAAATTTCGTCCGCATACGGTTCCGATGCGACGCCACGATAGTCTGCGACTTCAGTCGCTTTCGGAGGTCGTCTGCGGATGGTTAGTCCGAACGTCAGACTCGTATTGCTATTTTTAGCCAATGCTGGACGCAATACAGAGTCAGATGATGAGTAAACTAAGAACCAGATTTTGGTTCTACGTCATCAGCATGATCAGATCACGGATTGGTCGTTCCCACAGGTGCATTCCAAGCCACCCTTTGGAGTGTAACTTCATGAATCCATTATATTTACATCCCTTTGAGCAGCAGACCTAATATACCCCGATATTTCGCATTCGATCGGGGTACAGATAAGGAGGAAGTTACGTAATCCAGGGAGATCAATGCCTCTGACTAAAGTAAGAAAATCCAACACAAAGATGTGTGCAGTGTTTGTGAGTGTTACCAGCGGATGTTAAATTTGATGGCATATCAAATATGTGTTCGAATTTTTCAAATCGAGCAGAAAATAACGATTTTATGAGCCATTTTTCTCATGGGCTTGAGGGCCAGATACACTAGTGGGCTTTTCCAATTACCTGTTCACCCCCGCTGCTGATTACCTAGTTATAGTACTTTGTTTCCCATATCACCATCCAACAGATGGTGGGAGGGCAATAAACAGAACAGCCAGGTATGGCTAAAAATACAGCTCTGGGGTCTGGACACGTGGGCCCAAATTTTCAAAGCTGTTTTAACGCTAAAATGCATTTTAGTCCAGCACTTGCATGCCTATAAGCATGCAAGTGCTAGACTAAAATGCATTTTAGCGTTAAAACAGCTTTGAAAATTTGGGCCCTGGTGTTACGGGTCTTGGCATTTCTGGATCAAATCTCAAAGGGCTTGTTCAGCTAATGATCATAATTGCCTATACTCTGTTCGCTGATTTTAGGACGCTTCAGCGCTAAGGGTGGACTTTATTGGTGGCTAATCACAAACCGCAATTCTGAAATGTGACAGCAGCCGTCGGTAACCTAGCAAAGTGCGATATGCAATCTTTTCTTGCGTATTCATTCATAAAATATAGGGAAATCCAACATGCAATATTGCGGCCAATTGACCAATTCGCCCTCCGCCACACTGATCGTAACTATTGTCAGTCAATTATGTAGGTTTCAATAATCTGCTGGTTTGTGTGTAGGCCTACTATTTGGAAACGCACTCTAGTGAGCTCGTGTTGTAAACAGTAAACAAATCGAGGTGAATAAGAAAGGTTAAAATTTCAGGTAATTTTTCTCCAAATTTATGAAACATTTTTCAAAATTTGAAAATGGTATGAGCTGTTCACCAAATGGAGCTTGTCCGTATAACAGCCAATTTGGGGGGTTTTCAAGTCGATGTCCGCGAAATCCCCGAAATACAGAAAATTATGTGGAGGAAAAGCTATACTTTGTTAATTATAAGCATAATTAGCAATTTTCTTTACAAATCCGCTGTTGTACGGACATGCGCTAGGTATGGCTGCGTCTTTTTCAGCAGAGTTTGTTTCGATGCGACATAGCATGTGGACGTAAAGTTGCTCAAAGTTATTTTTTCGGTCGTTCCAAAAAGTAAATTTTCCGGAAAGTCTAGAAATAGTATCCAGTACATTAGGGTCAAATTTCACTTAGACGCTTCATACGTAACATACCGTATCAGAAATGTTTTTGTAGTCATTGTTGTCAATGAATTATCACGAGTTAAAGTTGGGCAGTTTGGCGCCACGCAAGGATTTACATCGACCTTTAAAGCAAATGGCCCGCGGGGTTTGTTTTGATTCAGTTGGGGCGCCATGACAGTTGGTCCTCAATATCAAGCGCCTATTTGAGAAAAAAGGCGAAAGAAGGATTTTAGTTTAATGGGAAATGCATTAGACAGCCAAACTTCGGAGGCGTATTCTGCAAAATCTGCCGCTCGAAATCAATGTGACAAGTACATTTTGAGCGACTAAATGTGAAAATGTCATTAATCCACTTTAACAAATTTTTAATGGAACCTCGCCCCCAGGTGCACGTTCGCATAATTTGCACAGGTTTGGCATATGACTGGAGCACGGCGTTGCCTTGGAGGCTAGATTCACTCGCTATGAGAGGGCCATCAAAAATCAAAAAAAAACTCCGCGAGCCATTTTATTTAAGCTAAAAGCACAGACTTTGTTAAAACTTTTTAAAACCTTACTTACCATGATGGAAGTAACTGCGTACCGGTACTTTGTTTCCTGGTTCGCTGTATTGCCCTTTCAACCTTTGGTTCACCGCGCTGTCCGGGTTGTTCTCGACTCTGATGGCGTCTGTTGCCGTGTGGGGGTAGGATCCGCTGGGATCTGATAACATCTGCCTATGTCCAGTCACTATAGCATAGCAGAGGAACACGAAGAGAATGTGGACCGCTTCAGACATCTTGTAGCTTGAAAAGAAAACTGATGCTGTTCAGTCGTTGTGCATCACCAACCTTTTACGACCGGACAGGCTGGATATTCACATCAACTGGGGAAGTCCACGGTAAAATTCAGGATATTTTTTACTTGTTTAGTGCAGTCTATGCAACTCATGGCACCAAAGGACCATTAAGTACCCTGCATCATGTCAGGCTCTTGTCCTCCTATGCCCCTGGTATGAATTAAGTTCTTTGTGATTCATAATTAGTGCACTGTTTGCTACTTAGTTGCGTCACGGACGTGACATCGCAATAGTCACGTCCGTGACGCAACTAATTAGCAAACAGTGCACTTAGTACGAATCGCAATGAACTTAATTTTGCTCCTTCTTACCACAGGGGCACAGAGGGACAAAGAGGGCCATGTCGAATTAGCGGAACCAGCGGAAACAACGGAACCAGCGGAACTTGAAGGAAAAACATAATGTTGTTTTTTAAATAATAACTGCACTGTTCAAATCGAATTGTTAGGCGCCGAAAAAACTAGGTCTACGGTAGGCCTAGGCCATGTAGGTCTACCGGTAGATGCCGAGGGCCTACATTTAGGTCTCAATCCGCACATCATGACTGCAGCCGCGTGTTGCTTACCAACACCGAGTCACGTGTTGCTTTCAGTCAACAGCTAAACGAAGCAACAACGAGTCACGTGTTCGTTCTGTCGGCTACAGACCAGGTTCTGCTGATTCCGTTGTTTCCGCTGGTTCCGCTAATTCGACATGGCCTGACAAGAGCAGTACGTGATGCAGGGTATTACATCTTTCTGTGGTTCCAAAATTTGCACGCCTATCTATTTTTGGTGAAACCGGTGGTTACCTTAGCAAACGTCTGTTAAATCGGCCTCTGATACAAGTACAGGTAGTGAGCCAAAAAATGTCCGCCGTCTTATTCATCACTTGCGAAGTTTGACGAGCTGCAACATCATTACCAACCATTCATCATTCTTGAACGCATTCCTAATACGTGTAGCAACAGCCTCCACTTGGAGCATTCAGATTGAGATTGGCCTAGGTAGGCTAGATTTGAACTTCACGTCGAGCTTGCAAACATGATCTATGCATATGACACGACTCGTGCCTGTGCATGATGTACATGACGTCGTGACGACGTGTACGCCTACACGTGTATTAATCGATCGATCGCCAGTTCGCCGTCAAACATTTGAACACCGCCATCTAACGTCGACATAACAAATCAGCTAGTCATTTGGAAACAGTGATTACTCCCATTGCGCTGCATTGCGTTGCGTTGCGTTTTTTCCAGTAAGCCTTTGCAAAGCCGCCGAAACTCCAACGCGAACGCCAAACCTATTGTTCGATGCCACGAAGAGAGCACCGAACAAAAGGATATATTCCGCGCCAATTTTGACAAAGTTTGTTCCACATGAAAGGACAATTTGTTGGTCATATTTCTGCATCAAAATTTTGGAAATTTCAAAATATCAAAATTATGTACACTTCATTTCAGAAAGAAACTTAAAAATCAACATTTTAAATCTAATCTTATTTTCATTTTATAGTGCAATGTAGTTCTGATAGAATAGAACTTTCTGATGATTTTGGTCTTTGTGTCAGAATTTTAATAATCTCAAATATCGCAGCAACCACTCAACAGATTTTGACGAAACAAATTTGTATCCGAGACGAAGAAAAAAATCAAGAATACGGGAGAATCCAACTTACCTCGACGCGAGTCCATGTCATAAAAATTTGCTAAGTTCTAATAATACCGTAATATAGTAGGCGTAGCATAATGGTAAATGCAACAGCTTGTTTTATACCTAAGCTGTTCCATTTACCATTATGCTACCCCTACCACATGTATATTACGGTATTATTAGAACTTATAAAATGTTTATGACCTGTACTCGCGTCGAGGTAAGTTGGATTCTCCCGTATGTTTTCCCGCCAATATTATCCGCCATCGCGTCTTCGCGCCGAGTACAACAAAGCGAAGTTCTCTGCCAAAAGAGCCTTTAGTTTTTCATCAAAATAACTAGTTTTTTTTAAACAACTGGACAAAGGGCTCGCCATAAACTCTTCAAACATTTGCCATTTTGATAACAGGACGATGTGTTGGAATAGGTAACAATACATTCTACTTACCCACGTATGTTTTGTTCCTAAAGCAAGAGAACACAGCTGATACGAGCAACAAAATCGTGAAATTGACGATGCTCAAGTGAAACCTGATAGGAATATCTTGAAACTCAAATTATAATCATTATTTAAGGTCAGATGGTTCCTTCTGGATATAGTTTCAAAAAATATTCCCCGTATGAATTTATATACACAGCAGCAGAGCATTAGTTGCTCTGTGACTTGAAAGGGAAAAACGAGAAACAGTCCTGCTGGGGTGCATGCAGCTGGAAGAGTATTAGGGCCTACCCAGCCAGCAAAATATATTGGCCCAATATTGGTTCAATATTGGTTAATATTGGCAAAATTATTGGACCTATCTTGGAAGCCAATATTGGTCAAATGTTGGAAATGACCAGCCAATGTTGGCCAATATTGGCCCAATTACGTACTTGCTCATTGGTAAAAAATTGGACCAATATTGGCAACTGTGGCAATATTGGGTGGATATGGGCCTGTATATTTTTTGGCATCCTGATATGATTAGGTGATGTTCTGATGGTAAAACCCATGATTAGGTGATGTTCTGATGATAAAACCCAATATCCCACCTTGGGTTTTAACTTCGCTCCTTTTCATGGTTGAAGAGGAGCCAGGAGTGGGAGACTCCTGTCGATCAAAAAAACCCTGATCAGGGGACTCAGTTAGGCCGAGTAAGCCGTAACATTCAAGTTACCATAAATAGTACGTAGGAGTCAGGCATTTCATTCAAATAAAAGATTTTCATATGTGTGGTGCAATGAAGCATCATTTCCAAAAACGTGACACCACACAAATATAATGAGCGAGGTTTATTGTACAAGATTATGTTGTTACCATGTTGGTATAGGAGGAGGCAACATTCCTATATAATTTTTTATTCGCCACATTCTTATTCTACAATTAGTTATTAAGATTAGTATTAGAAGTAGGTTGACGACTTTTCCACGTGATTTCGACGTCTTTTACCCACTAGTTTTACTGACGAGTGACGAGTGACCAGTTTTTAGTCTTTCAGACGTCATTTTGCTAGCTGGGTAGTGCCGAAATCGAGAAAACTTAGAAATTATTGCCGCACTTAATGTTGGCAAGCCAATAATTGACCAATATTGGGCCAAGGTTGGCAATTCTTTGGCAACAATATCGGCATTGCCAATATTTAGCCAATATTGGACCAATATTGGAAATGTTGGCCAACATTTGCCAATGTGCCCCAATCGTTACCCAATATTGGCCCAATATTTCCTGCTGGCTGGGTAGTTGTGAATCTTAAAGGAAAAAATGAGATTTGGCTGCGAAATTCGAAAAGTTAGTTCGCCTTTAAAGGTGCAGGTTCTCACCTGATGTTGGTAAACATAATTGCCAATTTGGAAATGGTAATGGCTGTTGAATCGATCCTTCTCCGGTTTTTCAATTGATTACAGGTGAGGCAATCAGCATGCAATTTTTAAACGAATGGCTGGATCGAATTTCAGCATCAGGCTTTCTTGTATATTTCATTGCTTGTTGTTTCAAGCCATTGAAATTGCCAAATATCTGAACAACAGACATTTTGGTCAAATATTGATTTGACTCTGAAATTGTTTCTCCAAATTAAGAAATATGATAGAATCAAAATCAGCAGATCGAATCTGTAGATAGATTCCCAAACGGTCACGTGATCAAAATTGCGTAAGGGTGCCATCAATGACGTCATAGGACGGAGTCCCAATATGCCACGTGCCCAAACGTCGTTATGCAAGTTTTTAACCAGGAGTTGAGTTGACTCGTTTATATACATGTACCCTCATTGAGAACTTAACCAACTATGGCGAATTTTGCCAAAGACGGGAGAAACCAACAAGGGACATGTCTTTAAGTTCTAATGGTCACCTTAGCGTTTCACTCCTGCAAACATTCTCTTGTGGGAATATGAATTGTGATGTAAATTTTCCCAGGCAGCTGTCAAACAGCTTTGCTTCTTTTACCACACACGAAGAAATATCCGAAGTATCCATGAATAAAACGTAATATCGGTCATTGTGCTGGTAAAATGTTGTTTTATAAACGTGACCGCTTGATGTATAATAGGGAGGTTTCGAAATCAAACGATCAACGTAAACTTTACGACAACGTTATTTTTAGTACTACACATCATTTTTTATTTGACCTTTCCACAGGATAATCCTTTTGTCAGTTACAAGGATACGCTGTTGTTCATGCTCTTGATTGTTCTGTATGGAATAATTCACCAAGGGCCTCGACCTTGCTTTACAAAATAGGGTCTGCAGCTCGAACCACTGAACCGATTCGGGATATCTTGGTGTCTTGTTTCTTCTAGAAAGATTCTCCATCCAATGCCATCAGTAGTTTCAAACTTTATTTTTAAACTAATCCCCTTTTATCAATCATGCTGAATTTGCGGTTCACCGTAAGTTAGTTTTTATGGACCACTGACTTTCCTTCACAAAAATGTCTCTGGAGGTAAAACTGCTGGACCGAATCGAGGTATCTTGGTCTTATTTTTCTTCCAGAAAGATTCTCTATCCATTTATACCAGTGGTTTGGGACTGAGGGTGGTGGAAGTATGCTTGTGCGTTTTTTTGGACTACCATGTATTAAATTTGTGGTACCCCTCCCCAATCAATTAATCAATCAGGCCAGCAAAACAGCGAATTAATTTGGTGGGTAGATAGTTTACCTTTTTTTGAAACATTCTTGACCCTGGCCGTCTTAAATCGTCTATTTTGAAACATTTTTCTGGTTTTCTGTCCAACTGGCAGGCCACTACGATGTCATTATGTTGGAAAACTACAAAGGTATTGCAAGTGTGAAGTCCGTGACAGAGGATTCCACAAGATAAAACTGAGACAACATCAGACATTCCCAAGTCGGGTCCACGAATGTCGTAGCCTTTGGCGACAACTTCGAAGTCACCATTAGTGAAAGTACGAGGTGATTTCATCTTTTACGAATGTTGTCTGTTTCATTTAGTAAAAGCAACTATTGGCGTAGTTCGTCTGTTAACGTCAAAGTGCAATCTTCATCCTTGACATGATACCAGTTATCGCGAGAGCTTACCGAGAATTTGCGCGAGTGAAGTCGCAGACTGGTTCTCATCTTTGCCGCTCCACTCCCGCGGCGCTGCTCTCCGTTCTACAATTTACATGTAGTTTGGTTCCCTGACCTGCTGTATCGTTGCGCTGACTGATTTGCGACAAAGCGCATGAGTAATGTTCTATTTTTAGATCAGTATTGACGGTGGCGGTGACCTGTCTCTGTATCGCATCATCAGTCAGCTCCACGATACAGCAGGTTAGGGAACCAGACTGTTCTACTGTAGAATTGTGGAATGAGTGTCACGGTTGTGCAGCGACAAAAACACGGGAACCAGTCCAGTGAAATCGTGAAATCCTGGTGGCAGCACTGTTGATATACCAAATGGGATAATCATTTTGATTGCAGGGGGACCGCAAAAAATCCTAGTGTAACCACGGCTACTGTACTTCGCTTTCGTCTGTCTCGTCCGTCCGGATATTCATGCCAGTATTTATGCTAAGACTCCCGGAATAACTATAGCGGTACAAAAAATAAGTCGATTCCATTCAACAAAATTGACCAATGGCCATGTTTCACGCTGTTTGCCCTGGTACTGACAAGCAACGCCTGAAGGCGGTGACAGACTGGCGCGTAAGCAACGCGTCGGAGAGCGTTCGACCAATCAGGCAGGTGTTAACACGGACCAAAACACCTACCGAAGAATCTGATTGGCGGAACTCCTGCAGGACGCGCCGCGTACGCGCCAGTCTGTCACTGGCTTAAAGATAATGTATCACGGGTATTTTCGCGGACCACGAAATTCATTGTTTATTTACATTTTGTTTGTTTATGTCCAGGCTTTCTTTGTCTTGTGAGTAATTTGTTGGTGGCATCCCTGTCTAGAAATTCTGTTGATTCCAAAAGTATTCATTTTGGTGGTTTGGCATGTCCCAAAAGTCCAAAATAACATAATGTAAACATCCGTGTTTACAAACATTGAATGTAAACAATGAAGTCGTGATTCATTATCTTTAAGTTACCACAGCCCACGGTGTCAATTTCTTCCTCTTCCAATCTTCGTGGCTATCCGAGGCGTATAAAACTCAGTCGGCAGGCCTGATTACTTATCAAAGGTGTCAATTTCAAAATGACCATCTGCTCTCGGTTGCACCATTCAGGTGAGCCGTTAAACGACTTCAATTTCCCCCTACTTTCCCTGTACCAACCAGTCAGTTTGAAAGGCCTTTAACTTTAACCAGCGTATAAAATTAATTAATTGGTGTTTAATGCGGGACCTTTGACAGACGAAAGTAAAGTAATAAGCAATATTTGAATTGAAGTGAATTGATCGCTCGCTTATCTATTTTTGCTCGTACTAGTATTAAAGATAATATATCACGACTTCATTGTTTACATTCAATGTTTGTAAACATGAATGTTTACATTATGTTATTTTGGACTTTTGGGACATGCCAACCCACCAAAATGGATACTTTTGGAATCAACAGGATTTCTAGAGGGGCATGCCACCAACAATTTGCTCATAAGACAAAGAAAGCCTGGACATAAACAAACAAAATGTAAATAAACAATGAATTTCGTGGCCCGCGAAAATATCCGTGATATATTATCTTTAATTAGATACAATAGAAATACACATTGATTTTTCCAAAACAAAGTGTTCATACAGTTAGAAAGAACAGCTTTGGAAAATTTAAGAAGTGTATTTTTCACCCCACAAGGTGTACAGGCATGTTCGAGCGTCTACGAAATCGCTCTGTTAAAGGAGTTCGACGTCCAAGTTGTAAACAAACCAGTTTGTTTACAAACAGTGGTCGGCAAACTAGTTTTATTCCTTCGTGAAGGTGGCAGAACCAGTAGCGCCCCGTGATCGTTAGACTGGTGCCCGGTCCAATGCAACTCACTCAACCACTCACTGGTTCTCTATCCACGCTGTGCTGCCACCTATTATCAGTGACATGTACTGAAGTGAATATGTAGTCTCGCGCAGCCAACCGTTTCGTTCCTCAGATGTACTGCGACACAAACGTTCGATCCTCAGTTTCGGCTGGGTGACCGAGACTAGTGAATATCGTGTTTACAACTTGGACGTCCAGCTCCTTTAACGATAAACTAACGCTAACGCTATTTCTGACGTACATTTGTAAAAAAAATGGAAGTGGTTATTTGGCAAGCAAATGCTTGCCGAATTACAGAAATTTGGTCTTAAATGGCAAGCAGACAATAATGAATATTAATTAAACCCCATTAATTATGCAAACAGAAGATCAAGATGGCGTCCTCCGACTCGCCGTCGCAGCCCTCGCCAAAAGGCATCGAAAAGTTGCGATTGGGAGTTGGCTATGCCTCCAACGAGGATTTTAAGACGGCGTTAAAGGCATCGAACTGTTTATTTGCACAGTTACCTGCTGTGAATGCAGTAAACGTAGGTCTTGGATACACGTCTAGCTCATTAATTATACAGCACTCCCAGAGCAGCTGGTAGGGCAGAAAATATCGTTTAGTAGAGCGGGCCGTGCGGAAAGGAGCCACCTACAAGCGATTTTCAGAAGAAAGTGGTTATTAATCGACCCTGGTTTGCCAAAAAGTACGCCAAGTTTGGCTTAAAACGACGAGTTACCTGCACTGTCCTGAACCAGTTAATAAATGCCCACCGCATATCTGCAACCAGTTGATAAGCCCAGTGCAAAGAGTGATGGGCCAGCAACCACAATGTCGCGGGTACGAAACTCGCGTGATCACACGCATGGTTTTTCTTTTTTCTTCATTTTTTTTTCGTTTTTCTTGTTTTTTCCTTTTTTCCGAAAAGGCATATCAAGAAGAAACGTTTTGTGTTTTCGTACAAAAGTAGATCCGAACAGTGGAAGGTGCCAACTAACGACTACTGCCGGATGGTGGTCTCACTGGCCAGAGTAGTCAATGCTCAGTAACTAGGTGAGGGTGCCATTGACATGAATATTGTTGTTTGGGTAAGATAAAAAAATACTATCGCTCCCGCCCGTGCCAAAAATCAGCGCCGTGCCTCTCAAATTTTCCGTCCAAAAAGTACAACATGGACATGAGGTTTTTTACTCTGTGTAACTGTGCCCCCCCCTCCGATCTCCCTTGGCCCTTGCTTGTACCTGGATAGGTTACAAGTTCCTCCAAGGTTATAACAAACAAGGAATTTATAACAAACAACTGACGTATTTGCTTGCCCAATAGCCAAACGTGCTGAATAATATGGCAAGCACATGTCCTGATTAATATTCATTAGGGGGCCTGACATGCTTGCCAAATAGGGACATTTTTCAGCATTAGATGGCAAGCATGCTTGCTAAATAAGGACGAAAAAAGGAACTGCTCGGCAAGCATGCTTGCCAAATAAACCCGGCCAAAAACAATAGTAATTTTGCTTGCGGTAAGCAGCGCGATTGCGGGATTCCCGCCCAAACTCCCGATATATCACCCGCAAGAAAAAATAGTCAAAACGGGCCATGTTTTCAGTAAATAAAAAATCTATCTTAGTAAAGCCGCTATTTGCAATGCAGGTGTCACGTGGTGTAGTCTCGCGCAGCCACCCCCTGGGTCTATGGCCACAACGTCTAAAACTTTTGTGATGCTGCTTTGCGCACGACTACCCCATTATATCCCCGGCCCGGCGGCATCGATCGGTCTTTGGCAAATTTCTCGATAAAGACGACACAACTGTTCTGTGTCTATCTCCTTAAAGATAATATATCACGACTTCATCGTTTACATTCAATGTTTGTAAACATGAATGTTTACATTACATGTATGTTATTTTGGACTTTTGGGACATGCCAACCCACCAAAATGAATACTTTTGGAATCAACAGAATTTCTAGAGGGGCATGCCACCAACAATTTGCTTGTAAGACAAAGAAAGCCTGGACATAAACAAACAAAATGTAAATAAACAATGAATTTCGTGGCCCGCGAAAATATCCGTGATATATTATCTTTAAAGCTGCGTTTACCAGACATTCTCAGCCTCATGTGTCGGGGTGATTGAGATATCAGGAGATTTTGATATTTTCAAACTTGATAATTTGCAATATCTCTGCCCGTGGTTTAGGTAGAGACATGATATCACCAACACTTAGGTTATTGAACATGCCCATTTCGATTATGCAATGACCTTCGTGATCGGGTCAAGGTCAAACTTGATAATTTGAAATGTCTCTGTCTGTGGTAGCAGTGGAGGTTTGATAAAACCCATATTTAGGTTATTTAGGATGCCAATTTCGATTATGTAATAACCTTGATAATCATAGGTCAAGGTCAGAGGTCAAGGTCAAACTTCCCAAAGAACTGATAAACAATGAAATTCACTGAACAGAAAGTGGATAGTATAACTTATAGTACAGTAGAGACCCCTATTATCGAGAGGTTGAACTATATTCTGGATAGCCCCATTAGTGTGACCTCGATCAGGCGCTAAGGTTGAAAACCACACGTGGATTTATATTTAGAAGTGGATTCATATTTAGAAGTGGTTTGAGGTGAGTCTCTATCTTTAGGCATGGTGAAAGATGGGGTGTTCATGAGCGTTTTCATATGTTTGTTGACTATTACGACGAGCCGTGGATTATCACTCACACTTTTTGTGCGAGTGCTGAGTTAGGCCTGTTTTGTTCGATCATGATGGAGAGGGAGGGTTGCTTAGTTTCAGTTGGTGTGTTGGCCTGAATTGAATCCACTTTGCGTAGGCTATGACAACTTCATTTGACTGTTTAATGTGTCAGGTTTTCGAAGGCAGTTTTGTGGCCATGTCGATTTAGAGGAATCAGAGGAATCGGAGGAATCAGAGGAAAATTCAGTCTGCAGCCCATCAGACACACACGATCACATGACTATCATGTACTAAATATATATACACAGCCACGTGGTTGTGTAAACGTCATAACAGCTTTAGTGGAACTTGCAATTCGGCCCTTTTCTCCTAAAGTGCTGGCTTTCGGCCCTCAAGTCATTTTAACTGTCTTATCACCAACCTCGATGATGATGAGTTTATTATAACAACTCAATAGCCAAGGAAATGTTGTGAATTAACTATTCTGATAATTTTATATTTTATCTTATGGTGATTTTCTGGATTTTCCAGCCCGATTCCTCTGATTCCTCTAAATCGACATGGCCCAGTTTTGTGTGTTTGTGCGAACATTCTTTATTTCAAACTCTTTCTACGTGAAACATTTACGCCGCTAGGCTTGTTTTGTTATATCCTTCCACTCTCAGTTTTCTGAGGAGGGCGGGAGGTTTTTAAAAAAAAATATTGAGTTTGAGATGCATGTTACCATGGTAATCATGGCAACCTGAGGGAAATTCCAAGTGTAATAGGTATGAACTGAAATAAAAACTACTTTCTATCGATTAAAACTGTGTTGTTTTATTGTGTTCTGTATGTTTTCGCATCCCTCTTATGACTCTTTTGGTATTTTTGGAAAGGTTTTTTGAAAATAAAAAAATAAAAAAATTTTTGAGGAGGGGGTGATTTCCATGGCGGGAGGGGATGCTAACCAACTTTTTACATGGCCTTATTGACTGTCTAAACGATTAAAGGGATATCTAAGCAGACCTGTTCTTTGGCATTTACGTTTTTTCTGTAGATTTTAAAGATTTTTTTACACTCAGCTAGTAGATGATAGGCAGGTGAAACATAACATGTCTTACAATCTGATTTAATACAAATTATTTGTGACACCTGACATCAGCAACAGTTGGTGATGACAATGCCCAATGACAGTACAAACTTTGTAAAGTGTGTTTTAGGCTTTATTCATGCTAAAATGAACTAATAAAGATGATAAATTATGGTACAAACATGATTTTATGCCACAATATGCACCACTCAACCGACAAGAGCGCTGACGGACTTGATATCTCTAAAATTCAGTTTTTTGATTCATCAAAGTAAGCGCATTTTGCCTTGACCACTGCTGTGCAGATTTTAAGGCATTCTATAGAAAAATCGAAAACACCAAAGAAAACTGAGTATTTGCCTAGATTATGTAGCAGCTTCATATAGAACTTACCAACACATTTTACATACGGTATTCCATGCGATTACAGTAATTTTATTGTTCTAAAAGGACAGAAATTTGGGTCGAACTACAGTCTGCTACTGTCCTAATATTTTTGTTCACCAGTTTATATGATTCCATCCAAGGTATTTGGTAGAAAAAAATGAAACACAAACAGCCACACACAATGTAAACAAAACACTATAAGTAGTCTGCAATATTCGAAATTTTCTACCCCTCACCGGGGTCTTCTTCAGGCACTTTCAAATCAAAATCCCAGAAGTAAATTCAGGGATTTTGACTTGAAACTGCCTGACGAAGAACACCCGGGTGTGAGGGGTCGAATTTTGTGAACATCGGACACGACTTATATTATGTCGGCCGAGGGATTTGTTTAAATTTCTATTTGTAAAGAAAAAAAGAAAAAACACATGGTTTTGAGTAATTTATTTTGTTTCCAATATTGTCTGATACAAGGAGCGACAAGAACAGTGTGCAGGAGGAAAGTCCGGTGGAAAAGAATGTTAGCAAACTGAATATACTTTCTGTCCGGAAATTTAAGACCAGAGTGCTCCACCCCAACCACTCAGATTCATATTCAGGGTTGGACATACCATTGCTTTTTTAGCCAGAGTAAAGAAAATCCCTATTGTTCAATAGTGTGTTCAGTAGGGATTTTCTTTAATTTGGCTAAAAAAAGTAATGGTAGGTCCAACCCTGATATTCATCATGTCCTGTGATTACGCCCACTTATTTCTATCACTGTAGGCCTACTCGTAATAAGACCTAACAATGTGGGACTACTGGCCATTGAAAGAGTCCAGTGATCAGGGCCCATATTCATGAAGCCTTGCTAGCTTAGTTGGTTGCTAGTGGTGTACATTGGCCTGTACAAACTGGGTAATTTAGTAAGTAACTAAGCCCAGCAAGGTTTCATGAAATAAACAAGTTTTTTTCCGTATTCTGCTTTGCCTTCCACTCACGTGGGAACGGCCTAGGTTTGGCCATGGAGTGGACAGATTGCGTAATAAAAGTGTCATCATGAGCCATATTCAGTGGAAAATGATTGATCTCGAGCGTTTTGAGATCAACACTGGTCATCAACAGCACTGTGACCTCAACCATTCACTTCAGCTGCGTCGGGTCATTGCTGGGGTGGATTGACCAAACTGCACCATAGGCTTTTTACTAGGGTAATGAATAAATACCATTTGGGTGGGCCTAGAAATTACGGTCTAAAATTTCCGGATAGAGAGTATTTCTGTACAGCATACATATATTTTGTTCTCAATAGATAATTCGATCTGCATGGAAATATTTTGATCTGCATGGATATATTTTGTGCTAAATAGATAACTTGAACTGCATGGATATATATACAGTATTTTCAGATTTAAGACATCACTCCATGAATTATAATGTCCAGCCCACTACATGAGTTGAGGCGTAACAGCAACAGGCCTTTACCCTGTTAGGCCTATTACATGTACTTTCAACGGTAGTGGGTGAAGGGGCTGATCTAGTGGAGTGATGTCTTAAATCTGAAAATACATGTACTGTATTTTGTTCTGAACATATACCGGTAATCTGATCTGCATAGGTATATTTTGTTCTGAATGAATATGTCGGTCTGCATTTCAATGTGCATGGATACTTTTTTGTTCTGCATACATGTAGATAGAAATCAGTGCAATGGATATACTTTCAGTTCTGAACGTTATAGAAAGTTCTGCACAGATATAATCAAAACTGAATATTTTTCACTTTGGCGTGCCATACTTGTGGGCCTTGCGGCCAAGTGGGCTAAAACTGTTCTCGTCCTCTTTGGTTGATTATTTAATGAGTTTTTTAAGTAAGCCAGCTCCCGTGATACCAGAAGCTATGCCGCCAATGAATTCACCAAGGCCACCCCAAAATCCTGAAAAAGATGGAACGTGCATAAAAACAAATATCAATATTCGCATTATCCGGCAATGATTTGACCAAACTAAGATCTTACTTTAAAGCTGACGTGAACGAACAAAAGCCCCCATGCGACGAGCAAGAGAATTGCAAACGTCCTGCAAACACCTCAAACGAAGGCTGAGAACATAATAGACCTCACGACGCCAGGAGGGCGCCACCTTATTTGCCTTCAGCCAACAGAGCTGTCACCATCTCCGGATACCTCTTACACTACTCAAAGAAAAAAATGTAGTCATTTAGACGGGATTCGAACCGTGGACCTTCTGATTTGTAATCCACCACTCTCTCCACCCGGCCAACGAGCCAACTGACAGGAACATCATTTTTGTGTTTGTCATAGGCGTAGGCCTTCGACATACGTGATAATACTATGAATAAGAGAAAACATGAGACGTCTTCCAACAAGTTCGGTGGCCGGATTGGGCAGACGGTGGAACAGAGGTAACAAGGCGCGGGTTCGATTCCCAGCTGGGTCATTTTTTTTCTTTCAAAAAAGTGTTCAGCAGGAGCTCAGAGGATGTTGACACCTCGAAAGCTCTAAGTCAAATAAGGTGGCACCCTCCTGGCGTCGTGGGGTCTATCATGTTCTGAGCCTTCGTTAGAGGTGTTTACAGGGCGTTTGCAATTCTCTTGCTCGTCGCATGGGGGCTTTTTGTTCGTTCACGTCAGCTTTAATTGAGAATAAACTTCACCCTCAACATTAATTTTTTAAAAATAATGTTTCGGATGGCCAAAACAACCGGACTAAATTTAAATCCCAGTAACTTCCCAGTACGTCATACACTTCAGAGAAAATCTGCGCACTTCACACGATGGTTGTTGCTCTGTTGAGGGGCGCCATCTTGAATCACTTTAGTCATTGTACTCATTTATCATTTCATGTATATCATTGTAAGGGGCCAATGGCCCAAGTCAGTTCAAATAAATAAATAAATAGACATGCCAGGGAATTTCAGGAACATCCATTACTCGCCTTACATGCCATTTTTTGACATGCTTCTTTGTATTTTTGAAATGCAGCAAACCAGACTAAAATTGACGAAATTTGCAAGCAGTCAGTATAGACAACAACCACCAAACTTTATTGAAGTGACTTCACAAATCATGAAGTTATTGAGATTTAGATTTAGTCCAGTTTTTTGGGCCACAAGATATGTGAATCAGATCGTAGAATTTGAATTATTTAAATGTATCATTTCTCAAAGATGTTTGCAACGTCTCAGAGGTCATTCGTAATGTCTTAGCATTATAATCTCACCTTGACTTTTTTCGCCAGGTGGATTTTTACGTATTTCTTCTACAAGATTTTCTTGCCGTTGTATGGACTCTTGCATTGTGGCTATCCTCTCTTGATGCAGATTCTCCAAGGCTTCTTTGTCCCTTCTCATCTCTTCCACTGCTTCTTCATGCAACTCAGCCTGTCTTTTCTGCCCCTCTTCAAGCAAACGCTGATATTCTTTCTCTCTAGCCTCCAAAGCCTCTTGATTATCTTGCCGCACTTGTTTTAATTTCTGGTCAAAATCATCCTGCGCTTGTTGCATCATAATCAGGTTGCTTTGTTCAGTGTCCGCTAGCTCGCGTTTTAGCCGCCTAGCCTCTTCATCGGACGCTTTGCGTGCTTGTTCTTCTTTGCGTTGCTTCTCTTGAATTTCGGCTACTTCCTTTTCTTTCTTCGTCATAGCCTAACGCAAAAATATTCCTATTTCATTCTACTGCACAGAAAAAAATCGATCTCATCTCGAGATAAAATGAGTCTCCAGCCTACTATTTTGTCCCTAAAATGAGTTTCCATTGCTACTCGAACCGAGACTGAGTACCAGTTTTCTAAGGCTGGAGCCCTCTTGCATCGACTGGAGATAACTGCAACTGGAGTCTCATTCTGAAGTAGAGACAAAGTCTACTCATTTTGAGTTTTGTCAGTTCTCCAGTCAATGGGACAGGGCACCAGCTGGAGAAAATTGGAAACAAACCGAGGGGAACCAAAATCTGCTCATATGAGGAGCTCGGTGGTGTGGTGGATCTGGTGTCCGACTTGCGATCAGAGGGTCCTGGGTTCGAAACCCACTGGGTCTGAAACGTTTTTTTATACATGTATATGGAGAAATCACTTATTTATTTGATTCGAGACAACAGACAATCCGGTGGAAACAGATGAGAATCATTTTAACCAGTTGGAGACAATGTCATCTCAAGTGGATACCCAGTTATGTCTATTCGAGTTGCAAAAGAAACTCATTTTAGGGACAATAGTTGGAGATTCATTTTATCTCGAGATGAGATCGTTTTTTCTTTCTGTGTGGTATTGAGCATACGAGCGTTTTACCTACATGTACAAGGTACCATTCTCGGTGCCAGGGGCCACATTTATGAAGCCTTCGCAACTTTGCGTTCACGCAACAGTGTTCTCCACAGGTTTTGGTCTAAGAGGAGCAGCAGTGGGCGTGGTGCCGAAGGCACCTTCTGGGGGGGGGCATCTGAGATGCATAATTGAGCGGTCTAAATAATAAATATTAGGGCGGACAAATTTTTAACAGAGGCGGGCCGTTTTTAAGAGGGGCGGATTTTACTGTCGGTATTTTTAAGAGGGGCGGGCCGCCAATTTTTTAACTGGTGTGGAGAACACTGACGCAAATCTATTGTTTGGCTGCATAAGCCCTATTGTTCACTGACTGCCTTACAACAGATTTGCGTGAACGCTAAGTTGCGAAGCTTCATAAATATGGCCCCAGGTTACTAAGGTTTCGACATAGTATCAGTCCAGCCTCGGTGTTACCACTGGCTATAGTTTGGACAGGACACCAGCGGGCTAATCAAGGTGGGGAGGGATATAGAGTCACCTACTAAGGCACTTTACCAACGGAGCAATTTCTTAAAGCTCCACAGTATTGAATTTTGCGATATTTTCAAAATGTTAGGAGAGAGCACAAAGAGGTCTCATAGCCTTGTGAAGGTCCCCAAAATGCTTGTCTGATACGTACTTCAGAGAATCAAGGCCTAGTTTTCAGCACACATTAGAAAAAACGAAAGGGAGAGCTCTAATGTATTCAGATGGAGCGCAGAACATTTTACACTACGCTGACGTCGTGACGTCGGTGCACTGACGTCAAGAATCGCGGCGATGATTTGCGTTTTTTAGATTCAATACAGTGGGGCTTTAAACTCTTGATTACCTAAGTGTAATTGCCGGCTTTAATAGCGAGATGAAAGAAACTGTGATGTGGTGAGACGGACACTGGTATGATTTGATGCAGCACAATCTAGCGGAGCGTTTTACCTTGTCATTAGCCAAAATAGTCATTCCTTCTGACTCTTTGTTCCTTACAAATTCTTGCAGTATCTCCTGAGCACAGGGCCCTTTATTTTGTGTTTCCTGGTATTTGCGAATAACCTGATCATAGTCGCGCTTGTAGGCTTTGTAACACCCTTTTCCAGAGTACTGGCCTTGTTGGATTTTCATTTGGACACTTCCGTAGCATTCGCGAAGAATCTGTCTGCATCGTTCGCGCGATTTTTCTTCATTTGCCTGTACATATGACCGAAAATGCTCTATCAGGCTTTTCTGAAAATATAATCATATTTACACGTCAATGATTTATTGATCTGACATTCCAATGGATTCTGTGAGTGAACAAAGTTCATAGCCCTGTGCGCTTCGACATCCAGTGTTTCCGCCAGAGGGTACGCAGGGTATGCTGTGAGTACCCTCAAAGGAACAGAAAAGGGCCATTTTCTTTAATTTCATGGGGTTTTTGCTGATTTGGAAGAACTGCATACCCTCAAAAATATTTCTGGCAGAAACCCTGACATCGGATAACAAGAGCAACGCAGAGCGTGGCATATGCCTCCGACTGGTATGTTATTTGTGGGCATGGCCCAGATGGTACACTTGGGAGAAACAGTGGTGCTGGTCATTGACAGGAACCTTCCTGTTATAGAGATAAATACTCACAAAAAAGTCAGGTCGATCGCTCAAAGCGTACTGAAGATAACTGAGATACACTGCGGAATTCAAGGTGGCCACCGTAGCCGCCAAAGTGCTATAGTCCTGGTGATCAAAAGGAACTTCCCTTACATAAAAAAATCAGTGCAATCGTTCAAAGCGTTCCCAAGATATTTGACGAAAACGGAATCCAAATGGCCGCCATAGCGCCATCTTTGATGGTTAGTGGTGCTGATTAGCGAAAGGAACCTTTCCCTCATAGAGACAAACGCTCACAAAACATTTCAGGTTGATCACTCAAAGCGTTCTCAAGTTAGGAGATCGGGGGCATAAGTATTTCAACGCAGAATTATACTGCACTCTCTGATGTTGTAGCAATCACACCGAAACAGCATTGCCCAAATATATTCGAACGTGTTTCAATCCGAACACAAGTTTAAAACCATTTAGGTCGTATACAGGTAGACGTGAAGAAAAGATCAACCTCGTCCCCAGGGGTATAGTTCGCTCAGACAACCTCGGACCACTCGCTCACTAACCCCTGGAATCAGCTTCGGTTGCTAATCCAGGAATATTGGACTAAGTATAGGTGGCAGCACGAGTCAAAATTCTTTTTACAAAAAATCATCAAACCTGGATATAGATAACCTTCTGGTTTGATCCAAAATATTTTGAAAATTTCTTTGGGTATATTCTTGGATATATTTGACGGTTTCCCGTCAACCAATCACGTGCGTTAAATCGAAAGCTGATGCCAGGGGTTAGTGACGCGACCGCCATATTGTCAGAAAGCGAACGACCCCTGGGAACGAGGTTGGGGAAAAGATATGAGGAATTAAATAGACGTTACCACAAGTTAATGGTACCCATACCTGCAATTTCTCCTGGTAGCTCCCAGTTCCATCAAACAGTGCAGCCGCATGGTATGTCTGAAGGGCCATGGTCTGGACGGTCACGTTCTCATGCGACAGGTCCGCTGGATTCATGGGTAATTTGTGACGGACTCTCGAGTCCATTTCCTAGTAATAAAAAAGATGATTGAAAGGAAAACTTGTTGGTAATATTTCTGCATCAAAAATTTTGAAATTTGAAAATAACAAAATTATGTTGTTTTTATTTTGTAATTTGATTTTCATTCTTATAGTAAGTCTGATAGAATGGAACTTTCCAAAGATTTTGAAATTTGCTTCGCCAAAAGGGGCTGGGCAGAAATGAAGGGTTGTTACAAGTTCGGCATAACTCTGAAACCACTGTTTCGATTTGCTTGAAACTTGCACAGATGATGCTTTGTACTGAATGATTAACAATTGTGATGACATTAAAACAATTGCATTGCTCTTTGCTAATTAAATTAGGGAGACAATGCCAGATTTCAGAGAGATTTTAGAAAGATGAGGAATAGTCATTCTTTCACCACAGAATTTCACATGGGCCTGTGTCACATAAAATGCTAACAAGTAGGTGTGATATCTGTTAATTATTTTAATTATTTTCTACAAAAAATGGTACTTTAGACGTCTGGTTCACATGCCCTACACTGCAAGTTGAGCAAGCTTTTACAAAGCCATTCAACCAGTGAAACTGACCACAGGCCTGGAAACCAGTGATGTCAGCCAAAATGACCCAATGGAACTGTGCACTGACAGCAGAAAATGCACACTTCACATGAATCACCTCAGGTTGGAATGTTGTTGGCCTGAAGTATTTCAGCTTGTATTAGCAAGCATTACAGATAATGGTACATTCAATAGATCTGAAACCAAGGGACCTGACATCACACATGCAACCAACAGTAGAATGGTTGGACAAATGACCCTCATGTCATCCGTCCTAACAACATTCCAATTGAAGGTAATTCATGTGAAATGTACTCTCAGTGTATAGTTTGATTGAGTCATTGTGGGTGAATCAGTGGTTCCCAGGCCTGTGGTCAGTTTTCATATTGATTTGAATGGCTTTTGTAAAAGCTTGCTCAACTTGCAGAGGTAAGGCATTTGAACCAAAAATCTAAAATACATTTTTTGCAGAAAACAATTGAAATCATCAACTCATATCACACAACCTTGTTAGCATTTTATGTGACATAGGCCTATGTGAAATTCTGAGGTGAAATAATGACTATTTCTCGTCTTTCTAGGCCTCTGAAATCAGGCATTGTCTCCCTAATTAGGAAAGAGTAATGCATTTGTTTTTGTGTCATCATAGTTGTTAATCATTCAGTACAAAGTATCATCTGTGCAAGTTTCAAGCAAATCGAAACAGTAGTTTCAGAGTTATGCCGAACTTGTAACAACCCTTCATTTCTGCCCAGCCCCTTTATTGAGTGGTTGCTGAGATATTTGAGATTATCAAAAGGGGCTGTTTCACTTTGAATTCAAGATTGCGATTTGTGATCTGTGGGAAAACTAGAGTGGGGGGAGTAACTCCGAGTTTGGAGCTGAAGACAGGGGGGAGAGAAATTGGAGGTGGAATGACTCTGCGGGGTGAGGGGCCAAGGGGTGAGTTGGGCAGTTTGCAGCCAAAGACAGGGGGAGGGGGAGGAAATGGCGGTGGAGTGACTCTGGATGGGCGGCCAAGGGGTGAACGGCAGTCATGGACCAAAGTTGGGAGAGGAGGTGAAGAAATGGGTGTGGAATGGCTATGTGGGTGAGAGGCCAAGGCGTGTGTTGGGCAGTTTGGGGACAAAGACGGAGGGGAGGTGGAGGAAATGGAGGTGGAGTGACAATTGGACTGGAACAATTTTAGGAAGGGAAGGGGGACCATCAAGGGACCAGCAAGGAGAGGGTGCGGACAACCCAGGGGCTATTTCTTCCGACTCATGGGAGGCTAGGACAGATGGAGCAAAAAGGCTGAAGTCCAGATGCGTGATGGCCGGCCGCATACAGCCGGGACGGGAAGCCGGGGGGAGAGGTAATCAACCAGGGGTGGCAGTAAGAAATTGGCAAGATAGGCGGGGGCATAGGGAGTGTACGCAACCAAAAGGGGAGCAGGGCGAGGGGACCCTTAACGCTAATAGGTGGCCTGGTTTAAGTCTTGGGACATAATGGCTGGGGGGAGGTGAAGTGAGACAGATGGGGCAAGTCGGGGACCTGTTCTGTGCCGAGAGGGGGTGGGCGATGACAATGCTGGCGGAGAGGAGAGGGTGGAATCCCCGCGAGAGCGGGGAGGGGAGGTGGCGAAAATTGGAGGGAGAGTGGCAGAGGCGAGGCTGTGTGGNGTAACGTTTGTCTAGTCACCGTATCAATAATAGAATAGAAAATCGTGGGAACGTCAATTTTTGACAGACCTTCTTAGTCCCTATTGTCTAAGACTTATATTTTGCCATCTTGGAAACCCGATTTCTATTTCATATTTGGATACTTGCACTAGTATTTTAATTTGCTTTGTAATATGTCTTATCAAGACTATTTTATGTCATGTTTTATCACGATTGTTTTATGATTAATTGTGATTTTGATTAGCTTGTTTTAGTGATCCAAGGTTTTACTCGTAGTATTTACAAATAGCCTACTGTATGTATGTAATCCTGAGTTTCTTCTGAATAGGAGGTAAATAAATATCACAGGGACTTGAAGCAAAAGTTGCGTGATTGTTTGATTGTAAAATATGTTTATTAGTGATCAGAAAGAGTAATATTGGCACCCTCGACGGACAACACACACGTGTACGCCCCTAGGTATGCACCCCATTTTTCTTGTGGTGCATACCTAGGGGCGTGTGTTGTCCGTCGAGGGTGCCAATAGTACTCTCTCTGATCATAATAAACATATTTACAATCAAACAATCACACAACTTTTGCTTCAAGTCGAGTCCCTGTGATCAACACTCGATGGAATTCATTTTAAACTCATGGACAGCATTGAATCATACACTATTGACATGGTTGAGTACTAAAGTACACAAAATGATCATATAATGTGTGATTTTCGTCATTGCAATACTATAGGTAGCGAACTATTTCATAGCGGAAGAACACTCCGCCAGTCTGCGTAATCGGCGCGCCGCATCACATATCCTTCCATTTCAATATGGCCGCTTTTGTATGACATTAGAGATGGAAATCTGACAAAGTTTCAAGCTCTAAAGTTGAGAATGGCGGATGAATGTCTATCCAAGATGGCGGTATTCTTCATACAGTAGAGGGTCTACCACAGTGGAGATACTTTTCGTCTCGTCAGAAGTGAAACATCGAAAAAGTATCTCACAACGTAGAATGGACCAAATTCTTGTCGCGAAAATAAATGGCAGCCAGAGCCGAAGCCTTCTAGCCCTAGCGGTGGCTTCTGGAACCAAAATGTCTTGTGCTGGGTTCCAGCCCTTTTCACTTTTCAGTAGACTGGAAGAGTCGCACACACTGTCACTGTGTCTGTGTGTGTCAGACTGTGTGTTGTTGTGTGTGTCTCGTGTCTGTGATCACAAGCCTACCTAGCAGGCCTAGGCCTATAGGCCTACTGACTCCATCATGTCCATGGTGACTGGTGACTGTGTCTGTGAGACAGTACGCCTAGGCCTAATTTAACACACCATCGCCCCGCATCGGAAAGCTTAGAACCTTGGGATCATGATGGTCACAATACCTAGAGGGTCAAGTATGGTATAGCGGGCCAAGCCATGGGAAGTGACACATCTCCATACATTGCCGCTTATTCCGTGTACACACATGTACACGCTCAGTGCACTTCCCACGACTTGGCCCGCTATACCATCATGACCATACTTGAGCCGTTGGCTCCTGTGCTTACCGTCGGCACAATGCACTAGGCCCAAGGTTTGTTTACACCTTCTGGCTGTAATGGCCGACTTGCGCAAGTGGTCTATTACTTGGGAATCTATAACTGCTTAACGGAATATTCGCTTTGGAAACCTAAAAGTTTGACTTGAAACGTTTGCAAAACCCACTTGGGACGTCAATGACGTCGTCGATGTACAGGAGAAAGCATGGGCGCTGGCCTCGCCAACAATGACATGACGCTGCGCCTTGACTGCGTTTGGCCTGAGACATTGTTCCCAATCAACTGCAACGATATAGGGGCGCTGTGATCGCTGCGAGTTGTGAAATCGGTGTATTGTTGTAGGCCTAGCTAGGGGGAGGGGCCTAAGGACCCCAAGGGCTTACTACACACAATGTCACAAGCCCTAGGGGTCCTTAGGCCCCTCCTCTAGGCCCCTAGGCCTACAACAATAAATACTGACAGATGAGACGCCTGTGAACAGTGCATTGCTGACAACATTGCCCCAGCTAGGCTAGGAGGCCTATGACACAAAAACCAAAGTCCAGGGAGCCAAATGTGCTAGGCCTCGGCCCACCCACCAACAGAACGATGTGTCATGGAAACGATGGATATGTCCAGTTGTTGTGTGCTCCCCTCCTGCGTGCCCTGGCTGCCTGGACCCATGATGGTCCCAAAGTAGATTTATTCAGTAGTCCTAATTTGAATTAATGAGGTCCACTGGTATTTACAGAGAGAGTGTGATCCATGAAGTATGAGTACCTTGGGAAGTGCCCAGTTCGGAGTGTCAACATTCTTTGCGTCATCCTATCCAAATGACAAGTGTGGAGCAAATGGACTTCCTCTCACACCCAACAGTATTAAAATCCTGGGCCGATTCCAGCAGCTGAAAGTGTTGGAGCACCCAAGGTTATGTAAATACTTGCATTGTGTGCGAGCTAAGCATGGTAAGTAGCTGAGGTTACTGACAAATCTGTTCAATTTTAAATGTTACCCTTGTAAATGCTTGATTCAATCAAACTTGGGTTTGTAACCTTTGCTAGCCCTCAGATGTTTTGAAAATTAATCGACATTTCTTTTGCAGAGCGACTGATTATTGTCACCGAGAACTACCTAAATTCTCTTGAGAAGAAGTCATCCACTGGGAATTTTCAGGAGTAAGTTTGTGTCCTGTTGACTTGTGTTGGTCATTGTTTAGATAATTTTCCTGTGGTCATCCTCTGACTGTTGTGGTCATTGTTTAGATAATTTTCCTGTGGTCATCCTCTGACTGTTGTGGTCATTGTTTAGATAATTTTCCTGTGGTCATACTCTGACTGTTGTGGTCATTGTTTAGATAATTTTCCTGTGGTCATCTTCTGACTGTTGTGGTCATTGTTTAGATAATTTTCCTGTGGTCATCCTCTGACTGTTGTGGTCATTGTTTAGATAATTTTCCTGTGGTCATCCTCTGACTGTTGAATTTCAGAGAAGTTCCATAAAGTTCAGTTTCTTTTTCATGCTGCTAAATACAATGTAGTGTGATTGCTAGCCCCTGAAATCAATGATTTGGAAAAGTGACCTTCCTGATCAGCAAAATTTCATTGTTGTTTGCCTCCTCACATACATGATTATTTGTTTTTCAGGCTCAGTACCATAAAGCAGTTGGGTTTTGATATCTTAGAGGGGCTTGATTACCTCCACAAGAATGGCATTACTCACAGGAACCTCAGCCCTTGGAATATACTCCTGGATACAGAGGTCAGTGTATTACCTATGAGTCAGTCCTAAGCTGTAGCCCTTGTTGTAATTGTACTGGGAAATTCCAGGCAACCTGCTCCTTGACAAGAAGATCATCAATTGTTCTTGACACAATTGAAGATGTGAAGAATTCTAATAGCATTCAGGCTCAAAATACATGTACAGCAGGAAACCCAAATTCTCAAACCTTACTTTCATCAGAAAGAGATGGTGCTGGGAAGGAACACTCATACACTTACTGTTATCTCCTGTTGATTTATCGTGTTATCTCCTGTTCATTTATCATGTTCTCTTTCCAGGGACGAGTGTTATCTCCTGTTCATTTATCATGTTCTCTTTCCAGGGACGAGTGTTATCTCCTGTTCATTTATCATGTTCTCTTTCCAGGGACGAGTGTTATCTCCTGTTCATGTATCATGTTCTCTTTCCAGGGACGAGTGAAGTTGGCCAATCATGGCCTGTTCTTTATGACAGGAGAAGGTACAGATGTCTCATTCCCAATTGGGTGTGTAAATTTCGATTCCAGGCTACATCATAGGCCTACATATGGTACACAAATGTGCATAGCAAATGGGGTACCGGCAAACAAAAGGAGGCGCTGATCATCAACTCGGTTAAAACGCAGGTGCGCATGCCTTTGCGATTGTTGAACGTCATCAGCCGTCGTGCGTCATTCTGACGTTACAAAAACTGCGTCATTCATAACCCACGACGTCGACCATTCGCCTGTCGTTTACGCTAAAATGGGCAACTTTATCGATTAAATTCATCATGTTCCAGCAGAGATTTTTGCTCAAAAGCCATAAGATATATTTTAGCACTTCTGTACTTAATGATAGGAAATTAAAATCAGAAATTGAGTGCAATGTTTTAGTTATATTTGGCCTAGAAACAGGGTGTGCTATTCAGAATTTATTGGAAAATAACGTTAGCCTCACTTTCAATGACGCAGTTATGACCGAGTTGATAGTCAGCGCCGCGTCGCGGATTAGGTCTGCCGGTACCTCATTGAACGTCATTCAGTCCTACACAAGTACTTCATGTACTTGACATATTGAAAAATATGTTCACAAGTGTCTACTTTGGCTTCAGTGTGAGTGAGTGACAGTGTTTGCTTTGAAAGTGGTTAGAGTGAAGTGGGGCAGTTGGTAAACAAATTGGTAAAAAACTAAACCTGTGAATTTGTCAGCTTCAAATGTTGCAATTTCTTTCTTCCCAAGTGTTGCCAAGTACATGGCACCAGAAGTTATCTGTCAAGGCCCGTTCCCAGTGGTGCACCATCAGACCAGTACAGAACAAGCCCCACTGCCACCCTTAGGAACGAAGTCTGACATCTGGTCACTTGGGATGGTTCTCCTGGAAGTTGTCTTGGTGAGTACCCGGTAACGATGGTAACTCATTCTTGTTTGACCAAGCACTTGAATGTTTGGCAGGACTCTTTTTCAAGTTGCTCAGTCGTCTATTCATCTTTCATGATTTTTCTTTTCTAGGGGGACAGCCTGTGGCCAACATTGACCTTATCACAAATTGCAAGGAAGATTATATCATTCACACTGACAGGTAGATAATTTAGTCGATGAAAGTTCTTCATTTGTATGTCAGTGAATCCATTTTCCTCAGTTCAATAATTGTCTGAATTACCACAATCTCATCCCCCTATGAAACCAAGCATGCTTTATAGCAGTTGGTGATAGTGTCAGCTCTCACCCATATGTCATCATTGTGTCTGCCCAGGTAAGTTTCAGCATATCTAGTTTTTATCTTGTAGATTGTGATATTGAGATTCATCTTGTTTTAATCAGAATACTAATTTCTCCATGTTTCTCTTCACAGATTCTAGTCCATTACAACTGATATTACGCGATCATCAAAAAGATCAAGTGTATTCGGCAAGTATTATTCATTAAGATCAAGCGTATTCGGCAAGTATTATTCATTAAGATCAAGCGTATTCGGCAAGTATTATTCATTAAGATCAAGCGTATTCGGCAAGTATTATTCATTAAGAATGTCTGTCCCAGCACAAACATCTCATTCAGACTCACATGAATCTGACTGTCGCCAGATAAGCCTAATAAAGGTGCTTCTGTGACTGAGGTCAATGACACAAGCAACTGCCCATAGTTTTCTAAGGCCGAGTTGCCGTAAAAAGCCAACTTGTTTGAGAACCTATCACGTGAAGTGGCATCGTTCTCTTCGTCTTTTATTCACTTTGGTTCTGATTACGTCGTCACTTCAGGAGATGCCGGATGACCTGAAGACGATCATCACATTGTGTCTCACAGTCAATCCTGAACAAAGGTAAACAGAAATAGCTGGGGAATCATCCTGTTCAATCATACATACTAAGTTCTGGATGCAGTTCAAACTTTTATTGCCTTAGTTTCATTTGCAGTTATGGCCCCCTCTGGTTACACCATTGTCACATTTGCCCCCGCATTTGCCCCAGTGGTACATGAAATAACTAATCAATAACTTGTCAACATCACTCTGTTTACCTACTTGTCAACATGACTCTGCATATACCCAATTGTTTTACTGCACAGTAGTATCATTATTCACAGTATTTCTGTAAAAACACTGCTATGTAGACTTGCTAGAAACTTCACTGAGATTCAGTTGTACACTTGACAACGACCAGGGAACACTGGTAGAAACGTTGTGATTCAGTTGTACACTTGACAACGACCAGGGAACACTGGTAGAAACGTTGTGATTCAGTTGTACACTTGACAACGACCAGGGAACACTGGTAGAAACGTTGTGATTCAGTTGTACACTTGACAACGACCAGGGAACACTGGTAGAAAAGTTGTGATTCAGTTGTACACTTGACAACGACCAGGGAACACTGGTAGAAACGTTGTGTTAAATAAATCTAAGGAGAGTAACCAAAAAGTTGGATTTTATTCGAAACCTTTCTAAAATGCCATTCAAGCAGTTCAATACATGAAGTGCATTTTGGATTTTATTCGAAACCTTTCTAAAATGCCATTCAAGCAGTTCAATACATGAAGTGCATTTCTTTCCAGGCCAGATGTAGAAGAGTTGATGGTCCATCCAGCATTCAGAGAACAGAAACAGGAACAAGTTCCTTATATCAATGGCATGACAATGCTGACGTCAAAAGTGCGGTGCTTAGATTTGGTGCTACCTGAGTTGAATGAAGATATGTTAGGCAAAGGTTCGTCGTCTACCAAAAACTACTGGCTGTCCTCTTAGCGATATCCTGTGCTCATTCATGCTCAGGTATCCAGAGCCCAGATTCAGAGTTTTTCTCATTCTAGTCCACTATAAAGCTAGAGTGTGTCACAGAGTCCACTATAAAGCTAGAGTGTTTCACAGAAATCATATTAGCTTGTTTAAAAAGTGTCATTGACCTCGGCAACAGAGCGCCTGACAACATGTCAGAGAAAACCGAACGATTTCACCAATGTGTGTCTGTCATTTGTAGAGGAGGAAGAGGATCACTTGGCCAAGAGGAGTATGGAAGAGGTCTACTACTTATGGGGTCTCTCAGGGGGAAATCTTGAAGGTGCTTTAAAGAAAGAGGGTCTTATCAAAACACGGCCTCCAATCACAATGCTGCCTGGGTGAGTTCTGATTTTCTATCTCAGTGTCTGAAATAAACGGAGGAGGGAGACTTTTTGATTTGAGTTACTGAGTACGGTGGCTAAATGATCAATGTACCTTACTTGAGTTACTGAGTACGACGGCTAAATGATCAATGTACCTTGTTTCCAGGTTTGTGCTTGAGGAAGGTGAACCATTTGGTGAAGTCAAGGACATGTCGTCACTTTTAGATGTCACAGTTGTTCCTCTGTCACTGGACCAACTGCGGCAGGTGAGGCTGAATCAAATTACAAATACTTTCAAAATCATCTGCATTTTAGTTAGGAGATGGTGACATTGTGGTCTGGCATATGTAGTTGTGGAAATTCCTCTTTCCATGGTCTGTATAGTCACAGAGCTGGATTTCTATCCATCTCCCTGCCAATATCAAGCTGACAACCAGTGTTTCTGGCCAGCTTGTTGGAAAGTGTGTCGGAGAACTGATTCCCAAGATATCTCTGTGACACTGTGTTATTGTCTCTTTCAGAGGCTTGAGAACATTGATGAGGCCGCATACTACCCACTACTTGAAGATGAGTAAGTACCATGAGATACAAACTTCATGCATTGATCAATCCTTTCTTTATTGAGTAGCTGTGATCTGCTTTCAAAACTACACCCAGCGTCAGAGGAATGGCAAACTTCACTGTCGTTCCTGTCTGTTTCCAGAGGTGCTACAGCTATAACCATTACCAGTTCCTCAGGAGGCGGCGGCACATTACCAACCTCACCGAGTGCTACTAGTTTATCAGAAACTGCCTCCCTGCCAACTGTTATCAAGGAAAGAGACATTGAATACCAGGTATGGCTGATGTAGTCAGGTTTTCATGTCTGACACACTACTTCTTTTCCGTGTTACATCTGAACATTGATTCAGACTGAGAATTCAAGTGCTTCTTACGGTGCTGCTCCATGTAAGTTCTCTTTCAATGGCTTGTAAACTTGTCGCAAACGCGTCGTGAACTAATCGCAAACTGATCATAAACACGTCGTGAAGTCGGTGGATCACCCACATAAGTCTTCCGTTTTCCTGGTTCTCTGATATTTCCTCTGTTACCCTGGTTCAATAGTGAGTTATTCTATCATCATCATCAACAAACCAATGATTTAGTTCCTTCTGTTAGTTCCACAGAGTCATTTTATACAAGAGGCTGCTCATGGGATACCCCCACAAGAGACCACAGATATGGAAGGAAGCTCGGGTTGATGTTCCACCACTGTCACGGGCTTATGTCTGGGCTTCTTTGCTGGAGGTTGATGTAAGTGTTGAATCCACAGATTTTGGCTGTCTTAAAGTTTGTTGAAACGACTCAACGAACTTCTGATCCAGAAACGCTGTCAGTGAAATCAGTCATTGTTTACTGAGCTCATTACTTTGAATTGTTTCCCAGATGGGATCGAACTTGATTCCATATTTTGTTCTTCCAGGGTGATTACATCAATAAATATGACAGCATAGACAAAGAGACCCCAACATTGACTGACCGTCAAATCGAAGTGGACATTCCACGGTGTCACCAGTATGATGAACTGCTGTCCTCGCCCAGGGGCCATGCCAAATTCAAGAGGATCCTAAAGGCCTGGGTTGTTAGCCACCCTGAGTATGTCTACTGGCAAGGCCTAGACTCACTCTGTGCTCCTTTTCTCTACTTGAATTTCAATAACGAGGGTACGTTCCTATCCCAGGTTTGAATCAACTCTCTGTATTCGTTCTTTGATTCAATTTTCACCATCATCGACAGATTTTCTTGATCTGTTCTGTTATTTTTTCAGCCCTGGCCTTTGCCTGCTTGAACAACTTCATTCCAAAATACTTGCACAAGTTTTTCTTAAAAGACAATTCCCAAGTGATTCAAGGTAACTAGCAGCCCATGCATTATTTGATTTCATTGTTGATAAGTTGATAAAGTGCCTGTAAGACCAAGCTGCCTATCTTTGTCGTCAGTAATATTCAAGAGATTTGTATCATGGTGATGGTGTTTTCATCCTTGCAGAATATCTTGCTGTGTTTACACACCTGATAGCATTCCATGACCCTGAGCTCAGCACTCATTTGGATGGTATTGGCTTCATACCAGATGTAAGTTCTGTAGTCAAGTTTCATCTGAAATGTTTCAAAGTTGTGTTTCTTGGGACTTGGAGAGAAAGTTAGTCATCAAACTGAATTTGGAGAGACAGGGGGTGGTAGTCGTCATCTGTAGCCTACAAGGTCTGACATTCACACTAATAAAGGAATTATGATAACTCTCATTGAACCTCTTTCACCCTGTCGTCTGCCTTCTTCTTCAGTTGTACTCCATTCCATGGTTTCTAACGATGTACGCCCGTAAGTATGATAGGTGACAACAAGGTTTTACATGTTCTCTGGCTCTCACCTTCTGAGAATGAACCAGAAGGCAAGATTGTCTATCCTTATGTGAATTACTGTGAGCTCTTGGGTAGCTACTTTATTGGTGAGAAACCTCATACTCTAACTTACATATGCGTACTCAGTCAGGCTGTTGTTGCTCACCAGTAATCTTGGTTATAAAGAGTCAGTTTTATCAAGGCCTATAAAGCACTAATGCAAGTCAACTAACCTTTCAGATGTGTTTCCATTGCACAAGATCTTCCATCTCTGGGACAAGCTACTCCTCGGCAATTCCTCGTTCCCGCTGTGTATCGGCGTCGCCATTCTGCTTCAGCTGAAAGAACAGCATAATCTACTCTCCCATGGATTCAATGAGTGTATCTTGCTTTTCTCTGACATGCCAGGTTTGTAGTATTTTACAGTCCTTGGAGTTTGAGTGAGGCTCATAACTGAAGTTCTCTTATCTTGCGGCAAAGGAATAGTTGCCATGCTCACTTGGTCCACGTGTGGTAGAGCTTCTGGACGTACTGATGTCTGGCGTTCTTGTGGCTGCAGTCGATAGTTTTCATGGTTGTCAGAAACTTCATTCCCTCTTTACAGAAATCGACATTGAGAAATGTGTCACCGATTCGATCAAAATCTTCTGTAATACACCAAAGAGTTCAACGTACCGCCAACATGCGAGACCGTTACAGCGTAAGAGTGGGATGCCCTCTAGTGGCCGTCCGAATGTCTCCTACTACTCTACAGACTATAACGATATGCCACAGAATGAATTGGTGAGTTTAGTTGAAGTATTGTTTGGTCGGTGTTAAGAGATGGTATTTCATTGAAAATCTACTGCAGTGTTCCCAGGCAGATCATTCGCAAATTTCAACTGCGCAAGGGAAGAAGGAGCTGAACGAATTCTACATCATCTGACATGTTTTCACTTCACTATTACATTCCTTTGTAGTCAATGGAGCCGGTGGCTCTTGAAGAGTTGAAGTCGGAGAAATGTCCCCGCATATCTGCTGAAGACCTCATTGAGTTGAGCGAAATGAACGGTCCAGCGGGGTCAAGGAGTCCGGTCAAGAAATCCAAGTCAGGAAAACCAAGGCTTATCATAATTGATGTGCGGAGCCCTGAAGAGTATCCTTTGAAGCACTCTCCCAGTCTTCAATGTCTTTTGTCAGAAATGATTGTAGTCGCTGCTGCTGTTGGAGGTGGTGTCAGCTGTGTGCAGCGTCCTGTCATGAGAAGCAGGATGCTTACTTCTGATGCCTGATGTTGGTGCTGCAAAGTCC
>NMRB01001188.1:53787-93124 GCA_002633025.1 Notospermus geniculatus
ATGGTAGCAAGTCATACCGTTACCACCATACATACCGGTAGCTACATGTTACCCTGATCAATAAAACCTGTTCTCAAGTTTCTCACCTGGTTGAATCTGAGGGAAGGTGATACTTATAATTCATGCAGGTATTCCACATACTACATGTACATGCTTGTTACCACTGCACGGCTTATCATTTCCCGGATTTGGAGTTGTTTTCCTTGTTTTACTAATTTGTTGACAGATACCTAAAGACTGAAGAGAATGCTGCTTCATATCATATTCTGAGGAATCTACTTGATTCAAATCCAATGACAAAATCAATTGTTGAAGTAGCTAACAAAACGCTGGTGAAACGATCTGTGTAATCTTTCTATTGTGTCATAGTTACACATGTTTACTTGAATTACATGGTTGTATCCATGGAAACTGTTTTGAAATGAAAATATAGATACATTATCGATTTTAGATATGGTTGTCTTTTATGGTTTGACATGTTTGACCTTTTTATTAAACTGTTTTTCTGACCTGTGGTGGCGATGTCTTTGAGGTCGATCTTGCTTAGCAGACTGACTTTGTCATGGATCCACAGCCGTATCTTCAAACTATGAGTAATAAATAAAAAAAGGTACATCACAGATGAGCCCCTGGGTATCAAAAAAGAACTGTGGAATGACTTTGATTGCACCTAATACCTATGACATGGAACTGATCCAAATTTGTCCTCCAAACAACCAACAGAAAAAGAAAATGTGTGAAATTTGGAGACAATGTTTCCTTTCTACATGTATGTCATTTTGTGTGTCATTCTTTGTGCTTGCTGTTGGATATCAAACAATCAACAGATTACTGAATACTGCAATAGGTCAAAATAGATTAAGAACTGGTTCTGTGGACTTCATTGAGGTGACTGATTGACAGGGTTCCTCCAGGTCCTTTAAAACCATGAAAGTCCAAGAATATAAAATGCTTAAATTTAAGGCCTTGAAAGTCCATATATTGAGAAAATCCTATAAAGTCCATAAAAGTCCTTAAAAAATAAAATGTTCAGTCTTGAAAATTAAATTTCCAGTGTCTTTTACATTGTCTCTTTAATTTTTTTCTGTCACGAAAGAATAAAAGTCAGACGCGGATGCCGGTGCACATGGCCCGGCTTCTGTGTAAGTCATTAAATTTTACATATTTGATACCATGAAAGTCCTCAAAAGGTCCATGAAATTTTACAGCTGTCTGGGGGAGGAACCCTGATTGATAGTGATACAAAATAAGCCCATTTTCCAGGCTCCTTGCATGCCCTGGTGGTGAAGTGAATGAATTTGAGTGGGCAACCAAGAAGTTAGCTGCAGACAGACGATTGAATTGAAAGTGAGGTTTAACATGATGGTCTGTGACTTTGTACATGTACCGGTAGGCCTAGTACTCTTTGACATTTGGCATTATGAGTAATGGTTATAATAGCCTTGACCTGTGAGTGAGAGACTGACATGACAATTAAATGATGTTTGATAATCATTAGATTCATTGTCAGTTTCAAGAGATCACTGGAACTCATTGTTTTGAAGAAGATACCATTGTAACTACCATTACAGTGGCGGTGAGATCAAGGCCTGTGGAATGTCGAATCTGTGCTTGTGATGATGCAGTGGAAACTTCTGTGCACCTCTCATAGTTTCAGCTACTGTAGACAGGCATAACGGGCCCATTCACCCTCTAATGAGGAACCTGTCCACGGATTCTGAAAAAGCAGATTTTGGTCGAACAGGCCAAAAAATCAAGTTGCACACAATACAAAATGCATTAGGACCTGAAATTTTTGGGTCGCACAGAGCAAAATCCAGGTCGCATTTTAGACCAGATGGTCATGAACTTTGAACCCTGCCGTCCAGCAGTTTATCCCGACAGGTCGGCGCTGCAAGCGGTTGTACCGAAACAACGTCAACGTCATTTTAGGTGTTGACGTTACTTTTATCGCCATTGTATCTCTTCATTTTAAGAAAAAAAGAAATGAGGTTCATCTGCTACACGATGATGTATGTTTTACTGTCGGGCGACCAACACAGTATGGTTTATTTTCACACCAGAAATAAATGGAAATAACGTTAGAAAAAAGCGACTTCGGTACAAACGCTCGCAGCGCCACGTCGTGACGTTAGTGTGTGGGTTCCTCATTAGGTTCCTCATTGTGCGGGTTCCTCATTGTGCAGGTTTCCATAGGATCTGGTTTCCTCCTGCATTACAATTAAATAATAGCGCCAATAATAGTAACATTGTATGCATAATTTGCCACATGGAATGCATTCTTTAAATGATAGGCCCTACAAAAACGGAGCCCGTGTAGGCCCAGCAGCCAGCGAGGAGTACATGTACATTTGAGACAACAGAGTGTTCTTTATTGGTAAATGAATGCAGACATGTAGGTGAAGACATTTCCCTTCTTCAGGCAGTATTTGCCCACACATTACCATCAGGTCTATCCCTCAGACATTGACTAAGTGCATACTTCACATTTTGTTTTATAATGGCATTCTCCAACCTGCTGTAGGTGAGGAAGATAGGCAGGGCAGAATAGGGAAAGAAATAGAAAAAAATTCAGCATTTGATGGTTTCACCTGTCGTTCCAGTTTGAGGATTCAGGGAGGGTGGATGAAACTGCAACTAAGTTTTCACATCATCATCATTCATTCTCAAATCCATCGTTGTCCTGAGCCAAGATTTCCTGGTCCATTTGAACTCACTGAGTCCACTTATAATAAAACTGTGAATGTTTTCTTGCGGCCCAGACTTGTCTGTCTGTCTGTCCATCAGACATGTCAGACAATATTCTGCACCATCACATCCTGTTAGTGTTAGTGTGATATTTAAACTTCCTGTTCCAGTTGTCTGTATTACAATCCATGGAACTTATTGGCATGAAAGCCTTTATGTTTTATTTGATTTGAAATTTCCTGGCAAAGACATGCATGGGCCAATTTTCATGCTATGACTTGATGCCATTGGTTTGTTTGGTACGAGTGGCGAATTGGTGAATAGAGTTTGAAGTCCTCTGATTGATAAAGTGTCAGTAGTGACAGCTGTTTTCATTTTCAGCATTCAAACCCTCCACCATATGTAATAGGACCTAATTTCAATTCGAAAACCAAGTAGGCCTAATATTTTCCTGATTTTTAAACTAAGCATGAAAAAGAACAACGCCAGATTTTCCTTCCATAATAAAACTTTCAATACCAGTGTGGACACAGTTCTGTGTAATTTACTAGGCCCAGAGTGATTCCTCCATTTCAGGCCTTGTGTCAGTTGAGATGAATAAGGGGTACTTCAGGGTTGATTTTCATTCACTCATTGCTTTGAACTAATTCTATTTTTCAGGAATGCTAATCGCGAACGCTTGAAAGAACAGGCCAGATTAGCGAGAGCCCTAGAAGCATCGCAGGGTCACCAGGAAAGTGATAGTATCATCCATTTTGAACCACTCTTTGGACGACCGAGAAAGGTGAGGCAAAAATTGAAAACCTATCGAAAGGTGTTTTAGGCCAACAGGGATTCAGTCTTGCATTTGACCAATGCTGCAATGGAACATCCTAACCAAACCCGGGAGATGTCATTTTGGTCTATACCCAGATATGGTTTGTCGGTCTTTAGAGGCCTTGCAATGACGTCATCCTGGCGGCCATGCTGGAGGGCACAGGCCTTGACAGGGCGCAGAGGTGTGGCGTGACCTGCGTGAAGTGCGCCATGCCATTGTTTGACGTAACGTCATTGGGACATGCACGGCTCATTTCGCAGCGCCTCTGCAGCATGCCCCCAGCATGGCGGTCTTGTGATGTCATTTAGAGTAAAACCTCCATATAGTGAACGCCCTTGGGACCGGAAAAAGTGTTCACTATATGGAGGTGTTCACTATGTGGAGGGCCCAGTTAATGCAATGGTTAATGCAAAGAAATAATTGTGACCGAAAATGAACGTTCATTATTCAGAGGTTGTTCACTATTCGGAGGTGTTCACTAACGGAGGTTTTACTGTATTCAACATCGCTGACAGCTGAATCAATCTTTCATGTTGTGTCTTTCTGCATCAACCATTATGTTTCTTCACTAGGCCTAGCATGCCTAGTGCATCCTAGTAGGGTTTTAATACCTTGTTCCTCTCATCCACTCGTACTCAGTGAGTAGAGCCCTGATACCCAAGTGATTATCACGTCCGTTCAGCAAGCGGCAGTTCCCGGGTTTGAATCCAGCCCGGGCCATGGGATTTCATTCCCTTCATGTCCATCGCATGAGGCAGTAAGCCGTGGTACCTTGTACCTTCTTTCATTGCAAGGGCAAGTAAAAGACCCCACCATCCAAGTGAGGAACAGCTTTATACTATTATAGATGGCCTCTTCCGTACTTTCCAGGGCCAATAATGTTATGGCTTCGGCCCTGACGAAAAAATCAAATACAAATACAAATACATGAAGAGGAACAGGTAAAAACCCTGGCTCTGGGAGGTTGGTCTTCTGGGTCGGACAAACTCTGATAAACTTAATGTCTCCCTCACGTCCCTGGGTATCAAAAGTGCAAAATGGAAATTGCGATGATCTTGTTATAGTTTTCCAATTTACCTGTACGACAGCCGACCTTTTATTACAATGGAGGCACATTTGCTCATCTGCTTATAGATTTTGGCGAGTCAGCAGTTTTCACTGAGAAAATCAATAGTTTATCTGCTATCACTTGCTGATCATGCAGGTTTGTTGAGTTCATTGCGCAGCAAAATACACATAACTATGCACACAGAAACTCTAGGCCTGACTGTTCCATTCAAATACCATGAGTTGTGCTGTGTGAAAATTTGGCAGAGTGCCAATTGCAGATATGTGTCAATGTCAGAGGACTCAATAGATTAATTCGTCAAAAACAGAACACAAACTGGTGAAAAAGGCTTTGTTCTGATTGACTATTACTGTGAAAAACTTCTGAAAAGTATCCCTTTGCATGCATGCAGTGTCAAGATCGAACTTCATGAAAAAAACTAGTCATGATTCCAATCTTGAGTCCTTCAATGAAAGATTTCAGTCAGATTTAGATCATAGGCATAGTAATCTTGGTGTATGCCGAATATGTCCATCCTCCCACAGCGGGGGTTTTACATGTACATTCTTCATTCATTCCGAGCATATGATGAAGAGGAGCGAGACCAAACCCCTGCTGTAGGAGGATGAAGATGACCAAAGCCAGTTCTCTCTGGTCACCCTGTAATGATCACTGCACATGATCATGGGACAGTAAGCCGTGGTGCCTTGTGTCTTTGCAAGGGCAAGTAAAAGACCCCATCCAAGTGAGGAACATGAGTAGCTTGTGTACCAGGGCCAATAATGCTGTAGCGTTGGCCCTGACGGAAAAATGAATACAAATTCTTAATACAAATCACTGCACATCATAACTGGTTTCCAAATTTGTTTGAGCTGTACACAGTAGGCCTACATGTTGACATTATCAAGTAATACATCCTACCAAAGGTTAATACAAGTAGTGTTTGTTCATTCGTAATGCCTAAATTGTGTTGTTTTTCATGGCCCAGTTTTATGTGACTGACATGACCAAGATACCGATACAATGTACTTGACATTCATCTATTTTCCTTGACAATAAACAAACAGTTATAACAATTTGATAGGCAGGATGACATGATAGAGGGATTTTTTAGCCATATTCACGCATTTCCAGGATACTTCAACAATGTCTGCCACTGCTGACGTCGACATCATGACGCAAACCCTGGAGCAAAATGCATTGCTGACGTTTGTACGTTAAGTCCGGGGAGGGAGGGGCAAAACATACAACCCAACAGAATGACTGGCGATTCTGGACATGATACTGGCTATCATGACAGCAGTTTATTGAAACTTTAAAATCTTTCATTTCAATGTTGGTTTAATGGACATGCTTTAGTTAGGTTGGGTTAGAACATTTCAAATCTCGAGTCAAGGGGCCGTACGCTCAGGTCAGACTTGAGCCTTAAAGTATAGCTCAAGTTCGACTTGAGTCAGACTTGAAAATCTGGCTGAAGTCCGACCTGAGCATACGACCCTCAGCCTCCGCGTACCATAGGTTTGTAGTCTCGTTATGGGTTCTTGCATTGGGAATAAATGAGGCCTCCATCCAACACCTGTGTACAATTGAATTCAACCTGCAGGTACCCTGACTGTCTGGAGGACCTTTTCAAGTGTGTTGTCAACCTGAAGTGCCTTCTCTAATCAAGGGGAAGGTACAGGCCTACATGGCCTACTCAACCTGTGTCAGACACAGTGTGAACCAATCTAGCCTAAAATGATATTTAATTCTCCATTTCGGTGGCATTTACAACGGTTCGGTTCAGTTTGTTTTATAAAATCGGACTGAAAAGTGCCTACATGTAGTTACCTACTGGATAAGTTAAAATGAATCATGTCCATGATATCATATCATATTGCCCCCAATGCCATGACAGCCTTCCATTATTTGTATACTTATTCTTTTTGTGTGGGAGGGTGACATTTCACATTTTGCTATAACCTGATACTGGCATGTTGTTCCTTTGATGAGAGCTTAGGGATGGTGTCATCACGAGTCCGTTCTCACCTCAGATGTGCACAGACTTCTGACTTGCACAGAGTAAAGATGGTATTATTTGGATACCATGTGCATGAGCTATCTGTTGCTGATTTCAATAGAGTGGGTAGAAAACAGGATGATTAACCCACAGCCACACTTCTGCCAATTGCGTGGATACTGATTCAATCACCCTGGCATCATAAACTAGACTTTAGAGTCACCTGGCATCACAGAATTGACTTTTGAGTCCCTGGCATCACAAACTTGACATTAGAGTCCCGCTGGCATCACAAACTAGACTTTAGAGTCACCTGGCATCACAGAATTGACTTTTGAGTCCCTGGCATCACAAACTTAACATTAGAGTCCCGCTGGTGTCACAAACTAGACTTTAGAGTAACTTGGCATCACGGAATTGACTTTTGAGTCCCTGGCATCACAAACTTAACATTAGAGTCCCCTGGCGTCAAACTAGACTTTAGAGTCACCTGTTTTGTTTGTGTGCCTTCCGTTTGTTGCATCATACACCCTGTGAGCTATCATCGCTACTTTGTCGATTGAACAAACAGAAATAAAAGCCATTGCTCGTGTTTTGAAAAATTCATGCATAATCAAACATTTCCAATCGTTTTCTCCAATGAGGTGTGAATTGATTGATCATGGATGGTAAAAACAGTTGGTTTGCTTGGAAACCAACCCAGGCCTTTGGCTGTATCTTGCATTATAATGAAATTAGCAACTAAAAATCCATATCTAGAATTGGATATTTGTTGGCTTCAGCAAAAACTCGTTAGCTCGCTAATGAAGTTTTTGCTTTTGGGAGCAAAACTTTGTTTGTTTTGTAAATCTGGGAACAAACAAAACAATTGAACTGATACTAAGTGCACTGGGGAAAGTTGCAATGTGTTGATTCCAGAATAAACATGAATTTCAGTCTAATGAAATAGAGTTATTTGGCCAATAGACCATGTAGACTGATGGCGTGTAGAGGCCCTACTCTACATCAGGCTTATCGTCAATCTGTCTCCATGCTGGATCTGTGAAATAGAGTGCATTTTAATAATATATTGAGCACTTTTCAGTGATGCTGATGTTGTAGGGAAATGCCCACAGGCAAAACAGGTTGCAAAATGAGATTCTTCACCTCAGGGCATCCATTTATGCTGTCAATTGAGTGAGTGGCACATCACCACTTTTCTGCACTCATAAGATTACACCTACATCGTGCTGTATTGTAACATGTTGTTGATCTTCTGTCCCTTTCATGCACTCTCCTTCAGGCAAAACGAAGACCCATGCACTCATGATGACAGAGAGGATGACTGACCTCCTATCATTGTCACTAATAATTAGTTCCTATCCTATTGCCTGTTGATATGACAGAAAGTTACATCACCCGAAAACATCTGCCGTGCTAATGCATCTTGTGGCGAACAGGTCACAAGAGGCAAAAAGATGTGTTTTGTGGCCCCACCAAAATGCCAGCTACTGCCCTAGCTGGTATATTTGTTTGAGTAGCTATGTTATGAACCAATTGTTTGTCTCTATTTGTACCCCAACTGCGTATTTTACAAGTGTATCCTTTGGCAACGCACCTTACCAGCCTCAATTCAGTCATCCCAAACCCCCTTGTCTTTATCTTTCCAGGTATCTCCAGCCCCACATGATGCCACTGCACTGCGGGTGAATGATCTGCTGGGACCGTATGACGTCATCCAGCCGTCAATTCAGAAGAACCAACGTGAGCTTATCGGGGTGAAACACCGCAATTCAGTGGTACAACCACCTGATGCCCCAAAACAACCCAATGGGGCGTACCCCCAGAAGAAACCAGACAGTAAGAATGGGGAGACGGGGAAGCTGGCGGATGGAAAGACTGATGTAAAATCTAAGAAAGATGGACATGGAAAGCTGGAGCAGAAACCTGGTGGTGCGACATCTCAACCGGGACAGAACCATGAGAGGAAGGAGAGGAGTAAGAAGTCTATTGAACGAGAAAGTGGACCTCATCGGACGTCGGAGAAGGACGTCAAACCGTCTGCAGAGGAATTGGCAAAGTATGCAAATAAACATTCTGGCGATTTAAAGAGAAAGAATAGTTTGAAGCAGATTAATCAACAAGGTGGGGAGGGTGATAACCGCCATGGGCATCGGCGGTCCATAGAACGAGATCATCGCCGACGTAAGTCATCAGAACGTGATGGTGGTGTTCCTCGCCCGAGTCATGGGTCGGTTGAACGCGAGATCAAGCGTGAAGATCGGGCATCTGTGTCTAGTAACTCGAGTGGCAGACGGAGTGTGTCGGTTGACCGACAGCAAGGAGCGACTCGTAATAAAGAACGTATCGAACAGCAACAAGCGGCTCCAAAATCACTCCATCGGGAAGGGAATATATTCGCTCGTATAAAAAATGAACCTGAGGATTTCTCATCTAATAACTCGCGCTCAAATTCTACAAGGTCTAATGAGGCCGATAGCTCAAAAGCTCTCGATGGCAAAGAACCAGATGCATCAAAGTTGACTGGTGAACGCCAGCGTACAGAATCCTCATCATCTGTCGCCTCCAATGGCAACCCATTTCCCAGCGCTTCCCTGAAGATAAAGAAGGAAGCAATTGAAACTGAGAAGGCTGTGTCGCATGACAAGTCCATGCAGCCTCCAAATGGTATAACATTGAAAGGAACATTCCTCAAAGATACATCCAAGTTGAAGGAAGCTCAAAAGAATCTACCCAAGTTGAAAATCTCAGATGAGGTGAGTTTTGAAGTTGCATGTAACATTTTACCATTAATGCTCAAGGAACATGAAAGCAAGCCGTGTTTGGTGTGGTTTGTTCGGTAGTGTCAGCCAACAAAGGAGGCTCGAGTTGTAGTTTAATATTCATCTGATGCAGAGCTACGGTAACTTCCATGCTTGGCAAATTATGTTTTTCTCTCTCATTATATCTGTCTGGGTTGAATGTTCCATTCGTCATTCATCTTATGTGCAAAACGTGATCCTGCTTGCCCGACATGCTGCTGTCTGCTTCTGAATCTAGGTTATTGATGCTCTGGCGAACGAGTGACATTACTGCACCAGAAACACAGAAGTCGGTCGACCATCCCCTTGAGGATGCAGGCAGTGGCGCCTCGGGAACATGTGGAAGTTGTTGGTAGGGTTATGAGGATCCAACTGGAGAGCTAGGGCTAGGGTTAGCGTACCGGCCAATGTTTAGCCCCTAATCCAAGCCCCAGCCTCCGAGTTGAACCCTGATAACCATACTGATGAACTTCCAGAGGTGCTTGTGATCCAGTGTTACTAACCCCAAGACATAATTAAGGAGAAAAATTTATGTATCCTCGGTATCCTTCACCAGAGTTCCCCTGACAAAGTTTGTGTGACTCTGACCTGAGCTGATGTCCTACAACTTGTTGGACTGCGATTGATTTTCATTTTGATAAGGCCTATCAGTGTGTTTCTACTAAGAAATAGGGCTACCAGTAAAACGTTGGTGATAAATGACATGATTCTCTTTCATTCACCCGTGGGCAGATTATTCCACTCTTCACTGACATTCCTAGGAGTTCATTTCTCCAGATTATCAGGGATGAATTTCCAGGGCTTGATATTATGGGTTGTCATAAATTGGCCGTGGGTCGTTGATGTCCAGATTAGGGAAATGAAATTGAAATTAGTTTTAAAGTCATGTGGATCTTTGCCTGGGGTAACAGGTATTGATATTTCTGTTGGGGAGGGGCGTAGTGGCACAGTGCCTGAGCATCAGACTTGCGTCAAAGATGCTGTGGGTCCATTCCCGGTCGAGTTGCCACTTCGTAAGCAACTCTCAACTGGTCTGAAAGGATCAAGTGATGCACAGAAAGGGCTACTTCCCGAGTTCCCCAGAATGGTTTCTGGAGAGACGGGGCTAATTAATGTCATTTGAAGGAAAGCTATTCTGCTGGTCTTTCAACTCATCAAGATCTCTTTCCCTGCCATGACTTACAGTCAGGTCATCACCAATTTTACTGCAGTGCAACATCAAACCCTGAAAATAGAAGTCCTGATTTGTTTGTTTCGACCAAAACTAAGGGGATCTCTCTCTCGGTATAATCAGATTGACAGATGTCTTGGTGGTTCATGTCATTATTAGTTTCTATTTTTACAATGATACGAGGAGCAAGAATAAAAACATTTGATCTGATTGTGCTAGCGATAACCCATATTTGGTCGTTGGTCTACGTGCCTTCTGTCTGCAACATCACCTTACCAATGGTTTAAAACCTCCCTGACACAGGCTATGAAGAGGATGACTTTAGGCCTCACAACAAACTCAGTCGGCCTACTGCTGTTAAAAGTGACGAGCAGTCATGGCCTTTGAATTAAGGCTCCATTAGAGACATGCAAATAGTGTGCGCTAAAACCATGAATGAATAAGTGGATGAATGTATTATACATTGCCTGTCACACAGCTGCACCATTGATGAGCTGAAAATGCTGATCCCAGCAGAAAATAATCCAGGGTTGAATTGAAGGACTCTCCCAGCACCACCTGGCTTATGGCTTCCCCTACAAATAGGCCTATTAAATCGAACCATTTGGCGTTCTTGCTTTTGTCAGTCCAGGGGAGGGGGTGGCAACAGCCCCTGCCTCCCTCTAAATTTGTCCTTGTCATTACTCTCGTAGGACACTGACAGTTATAACACTCAATTTCAGTTCCAATCTGTCCGAGGTAGAGGCGCAGCCAGAGTCCCAGAACTATACCCTTCTGATGGGTGGTATAACAGACTTTCTGTCAGTGCATCTTGGGAGCTTTCCATGCAAACCGTGTTGTTGAAAACATAAATCCTCCTAACAGCCCAAGTTTTGAAGTTCCTCTCGTGTCTCATTGTTTCCCAGTCATTCAGCCATGTCAGTGGGTGCGTCCATGTCATCTAAACAAACAGCTGGATGAGTGTCAGCAATTAATACTCTATTGAAAGCCTGTGAATAGTGCATACAAGATTAACTCTATCAAACTAGGATAAAAATACTTGACTAAATGTGCCTATGTTAAGCTGTGTTCATACTAGACGCCTAAAATGATTTGGAGTTGCTCCAAACCAATTCACCACGGCCAAAGCGATTCACCCATTCGCACTCAAAACATTTTCAAATTGCCATCCAAAACACATCTGAAAGCGTTTTGGAATCGATTCAGCTGAAATGCTATACCTGAATTACTTTGAGTCTTGACACTGGCGCCTGGATGGGCCATGTTGATTTATCAAAATTGTATGATTTTGCGCATGCGCAGGTAATAGCCATCTTTGTAATGGTGACCTTCACCTCTCCAGCAAGTTGCTGTCTGATCATAGGTGGCGCTGAATTGATTGCACAAAATGAACAAGCTGAATCGCTTTCTCACAATCTCAAAATGCTCTGATGGTGTGTGTGAATGCTCACACCCAAAAATCACTCTCTGCTGAATCGTTTTCCGCAGGGCGCTTTAGGGAATGTGATTCAGAACAGATTTAGGTGAGAACATAGATAAAGTGTGTTGTGAATGAGGCCCCTTGTGTGTCCTTTTGCAGGGTTGATGAGGTTTGAATGATCAAGGCCCTCTCTTATAGGGGGTGTGTCATCCTTGCAGATGAAGGCTTTTTGAGGTTCTGCATATGGTTTATTGAGGTCGTTGATGATGACCGACCTAGTGAGGTCATTGCTGGTGACCAAGCTTTGGAGGTCAATGCTGATGATCTGGCTTTTGAGTTCATTGCTGATGACCTTGTTTTTGAGGTCACTGCTGATGACCTAGCTTTGGAGGTCATTGCTGATGACCTCATTTTTGAGGTCACTGCAGATGACCTAGCTTTTGATTGAGGTCATTGCTCATGACCTAGCTTTTGAGGTCACTGATGATGACCTAGCGTTTGAGGTCATTGCATAGAGGTCACGTAGTCAAGGTTGAGAAGGTGTGGGTCGACCTGTCCATGCAAGTTGACACTTCTTGATGAACTCGGAAAGTTTTGGAAGTACATGTAATCAAATCTTGTTTCCCTAGTGTGATATATTGCTAATCCACTTGCGCGTGTCTTTCAATCTGGATTCCTCTGAGGCGTCCATTCCTAATACACCCTATGATCATGCTAGCATCAGCAATCGATTTCCCTCCTCTGACAAAGTACCCTATTGTTGTGTCATCAGTTTACCCGGTGCCTTGTTCATTTGCAAAAAGGTGCTGATGAATACCTGTATTGTGCTGGAGCGAGATTGATTTTTCGGCGATGTAGGCAGTTTGTGCGATAGTGTGCACGTAAGCAGAAGAGACCCTTTGTTATGTTATTTTGAAAATAACATCGACAAGATTATAGGTTGTTTGTTTTGTTTGTGTGATCAGCGCCATGTTTTGGATTGGAAAGCCTCGTCGGAAGGATGTCTGCTTTGTCAGCATTCTGGCGAACAAACACCAAAAGAGTCGTTGGAGATTTTCTGCAACTGCTTGGTAGAAACAAAAGACTTCTGCAGCAGAACAGTCACAAACAGCTCAAAGTCCCTAGTTATCCATTCTGGATGGGCCAGCCTAGAAGCTAGGCCTTGCCCCACACCTGAAAATTGATGGAATGGCGATTTTACTTTTGTAGCCCTTCCAAAGTTTCCATCATATCATCCCAAAATTGAGGAGTCTCACTTTAGTGCTTCATCCCAGTGTACTGGGACACGGCGCCACGTCGTAGAATGCCGCATCCTGGTAAAGTGGGACGGCATCTTGCTGCCATCGATGTAAGTTTCAAAACGCATTTTCCCACTGAACAGCGTCATGACGTCACTGATTGTAAACCTGCAGCGTCAGCATCATAACGTCAAAATACAGCTCGCACTGAAGTGGTTAAAGGGAGGAAGGATTGTCACGTCCATGGCACTCTCTCTGGGCCTGATGACTCCAATCTATCCGCTTCCAGACAACTGCTGTCCCAAATGAAATCTAATTTCGAAGAGATTTCTTTTTAGGAAACGACTAATTTGTTTGGGTTGTTGTGTTGAGTTGTTTGATATATGTACCAGTTGTGCTCAGGCATGATTAGACAACTCTTCCTCTCTCATCGAAATCTGATTAACCCCTCTTGAGTTAAGAGCTCAAAAATAAGACTTTGGGCTCCTACTCTCAAGCCTAGTTCATACTTCGACGCAAGACCATCGGCGTCCAATGCTCGATCAAATCTGGGCGATGATTTCGCAGAATTGATTCATAGTCCAGCGTACTTTAGCGACCCGTTATGAAATGACTCAAGTACAGCTTCGCGATCGGACGCTGACCAAATCGCACGACGGGGTTGGCGTCAAACAGAAGATCGCGCGTCGGTCGCCAGCGATGATCATGCTTCGAAGTATGAATTAGGCTTTAGAGTAGACTAGTCTTTTGTCTGGAGCTTTCTGAGTGCCTCTGAATGGGGATCCTAGCTACGATAGAGGGCAGCACACCAAAACCCGGTCCTATACAATGGACGCCTTTTGTGTGACAGACAAAGATGACTGCTAGCGAAACTCATCTGTAGTGCATCAGACAATTTTGAAACCCTGCAGCAGACCTACAGATCAAAATCCAGAATTTCTGTTCTGTCACCTCCTTAGATTGAAGAAGTCGCAGGTACTTCTCAAGTATTAACATTGAAAGGTTACATTCTCTAATGAGTTACTCTTGACAGATATGACATTTCCTAACATCAAAGAGCTTCAATCTAACGTATGGCATATTCATTATGACAAAGAAAGGCAGTGTGGTGCAAATTAGAGATAGGCTTAGAGATAGGCTGTTACATGCCATACTGTTGAATTTAAAGCCCCACAGTATTGAATTTTACGATATTTTCAAAAAGTTAGGAGAGTGCACATAGAGGTCCCATAGCCTCGTGAAGGTCCCCAAAATGCTTGCCTGATACGCACTTCACAGAATCAAGGCCTAATTTTCAGCACACGTTGGAAAAAACTGCAGGGAGAGCTCTAATGTATTCTGACAGAGCGTAGTACATTCAGGGTTTCCGCCAGGATTGTCAAGGAGGGGGGGAGGAAAAAAAATTTTTTTTTTCGAAAAAAAATTTTTTTTCAGAATTTTTTTTTGGGGGGGGGTTAAAAATGGCCTCCAGAGTCATTTTTTACACTCCAAAATGCAAAATTAGTCTTCCTTCTGCATGAAAATTGTATTTGAAATGTGACATTAAAGAAAAACACTACTGAAGTGAAAATAGTGATATTTGAAAAAGGTTAGTCTGCAAACTTGAGGGGGGGATATCCCCTCCTTGAAATTTTTGAGGGGGGGATTTATCCCCCCCCCCCCCATCCCCCCCTCTGGCAGAAACACTGAGGACTGACATTTTACACTACGCTCAGACGTCAATGATTTGCGTTTTTCACATTCAATACAGTGGGGCTTTAAGTGACATCAACTCCAGCATGACATCTGTGTGAAACGGGAATGTTCCACTGAATCAGTCCCTATCAAAATATGTACGCATATCAAGAAACAAATCAATATTAGTTTTCAATCCAAAGGGCAATGATTTGACCATGTGGTCGATTTTCCGCTCGATATCACCTGGCCGGTCGTCCGTGTCTACATTGCCATGCAGTCGTGAGTTATTCAGGGATACATGTATATCAAGGATTTCAGATGGGCATGGTGCAAGCTTTGGGCCCTCCAACCTAAAAAAGGGCATTACCGGTATTCATTTGTGTCTTCTTGAAGATCACCTCATCTTAATGAGAGCTAATTATTTTGAGTTCCTCCCTCCTTTTCAGTATCATGAATCTTGAAGCCTTATGACCACCTATCAGTTGAGTCTTTTTAGTGCAGGGTGTAGGTGTACATGGAAAGATAAAACAATGTTTTTTTTACTGCAGTGTATTTATAGAGGAATCCTTTTGTGGGGATCAAAACCCACCAGAATTGGAATTATAGGGGCTCTGTTTATGTAGATGAGAGGACCATGTCAAAGTCGTAGTCTAAAGTTGCTCACTCCACGAGGCGTTTGCAGGCGCAGAATAGGAGGCGGGCACTGGTGGAAAAAATCGATCCAACGTATTTCCCTTTAGCTACATGTATTTCACTCGCACCCGGCCCGCCTCCTAATCCGTGCCCGCAAACGCCTCGTGGAAACACTGTCTAAGACAGAGACCAAGTATAAGGCATAGATAGGGCTCTGTTTAGAGTGAAAAAACCAAGTTTTACTCATAACAAAGCTGTTGACAATTGAAGTTTTATTGTGGGAAACAGAAGCTTAGCAAGGCCCGTAGTTTGTCTACTAATTTTGGACCTCTACTTCTCAGAGAAATCAAAAAGCTTATCTATTTTTGGAAAAATCGACATGGCACCTGCTTCCTATGAAGGAAACTGAAGCTCACTTCAAGCAAGGCAGATCATTCAATCACTCCACTGATATTTACAATCATACAGTGTGTTGTTGACTCGCTGCTGTACGAAATGGGCACATTGACAAAAAGTAGGAATGCAAATATCACCAACATTGGTTAAGTGCTCTGAATGGGATGAGTGCCTGAGCTTGGCATTTTCAACTATTGTTAAGGCCTAGTTTGTGGTCAAGCCTTTGGATCGGTCGCATGATTTGATTCTAAAAATCCAGTAATAATGGACTGTTGGCCTAATCCTTACAGTCGATAAAAGTCCTATTGAAGATTTCTATCGATATATTTTTATAACCGTATCATAAAAAGACCTATCTGTGTCATTCATGCCATTTTAGTGAATGAAATATTGTTATGATAGCTGTGGCTTGCTTTTGTGGTCCTTCCATGAATTGACTCTATCACTCCAAAAGAGCGCAGCACCTGACGGGACAGCGTCATGACGTCCCGCACGTCATTTCTGAACGCATGACGTGACTCGAAAAAAAATCCGGTTGTTTCAGCGATCATGACGTCGTGAAACAATCTGATTTTTTTTCGTCTCGCCTCAAAACATCATGAATGACGTGCGGGACGTCTTGGACGCTGTCCCGTCAGGTGCTGCACTCTTTTAGAGGAATATCCTGTATTGGAAAAAGGCTTTTTTTTCAGTGTTAAGTACAGAGAACAACTGACACAAACATGTAATTGGTTGAAAAGCTATTACATGACCCTCTGAAGGGTAGATGTACATTTTTTTTCTCAAATATCTCATCCTCTATTTACAGGTAAACAAGCTGACTGGGGAGCATGGAGAAAAGCTAGAGGACATTCTACAGGTATGAGCTGTATTTCTCACTAGTTTCCTGTCTTTCTTTGGCTACCCTGGCAGGGGACTGAACTGTCCAAAAAAACGTTCCCTTCCAATCGCCCACCAGTGCCCCCTGTCGTTGCAGATGATCACGAAAACCACAGCCAAAATGCTAGCTTTATGTCTTCTGTGAATCCGATCAGCGCTGCCTATTGGAATTCATCTGAACTATGCTAAATTTTGGTGAATGCGGAAAAGGCAACCCATAGTTATGACAAGGTGCGTTAGAATCATAGGTTTTACCTGTTGCAGTGATGGGGATATGTCGTGAAAGAGTCTGCTTTCTATTTCAAGTTAAAGTCCCTTCCACTGGAGTCAGTGCCCTCTATTGTCTTTCAAAAAAACTTGTCAATGTGAAAGTAGCCAACCCAACACACCTGAAAACATCTAGTGTAAAGATTTTACTGTCAATTATAATACAGTTGTTATACCATCACCAAATATCAATCCAATTTGGTAAATAGAGTTGATTTAGGACATCCCATTATCATCCAGTATAATCAGTTCTTGACACTCCTGACCTAGATATACTCAAATGACAACATGTTCTTGGTTTGCTCAAAACATGATAAATCCTGACCTAGAAATTTTACCCAATGACAGCCATCTTGGTTGCACAAACTGCATCCCATAAACAAAGGTTAAAATTCGTGGGAGGAAAACTCTAGTTTGGTGGAAAACCCACCCTATTGATGCTGGTGGGTCTTCCTTGTGTTGGAGGGATTTCCGGTTTATAACTGAGCTCATAGGTTTTGGAGGAGGTTGACTGTGACAGTGGTGAGGGACATGTCTCATTGTGGACAGCATCAGTCAGTCCTGAAGGTTCAAACTGCAGGTTGAAGCAAGTGGAATGAAAAGTGAGACTGGCAGGACAAATGGCTGATATTCATAAAAGCTAGCAAATGCTTTTACTTCAAATTTTGTAGTGCATTTACATTAGACCTCGCTGTACAAAATCCTAAGTAATAGCATTTACTTTTATATGAATACTAGCAAAAATAAATAAGTTCTCTCGCGATTTTGAACCTTATGCCATTATTTGCACATCACACTTGGTGAAAAACTGGAACTTTAAATCACTACTCTGCAAAGTTGAGGGGGGCTCAGCCCCCCTTGATGAACTTGAGGAGGGGCCTGAGCCCCCCCCGCCCCCCCCCCCTCTGGCGGAAACCCTGGCCTCCCCATAGGGTCCCTTTAACTTGAACAACTTGAACAGGTGGGAAGAGGAAAGGTGGGAAAACGTGTGAAAACCATGCACATGTATAATAAAAACACAACAAAAGCGACCTAAGATAATTAGCACAGTAGGCTAATAAAGTATTTATATATTTAGGCTTTGTGCCAATATTGGTAAATGTCAGAATATCAACAGCCTGTGTAAGTTGATGAATGCAGCGCCACCTGAGGGAGAGCTGTGAAACACCACGCCAACCCAGAGGGCGAGAATCTTTTCTTCGAAATATCTTTAAATATTTTGCAGTTGTGGCATCTTCAACAAAAGATAGCCTATTGCCTTTTCACTGAATTCCCAGCTGGCTTTCTCAGTGATCCACAGTGCGAAGCATAAACTTGCATACATCAGTGGAAACGTGCCCTCTTGGCTACACGGTACCAACTGTGAATTTCCCAATAGCTACACGTGTAGAAGCAATATGTTGCTTTCATTACCTATCAATACAGCCATTTTCGGCGCCAGCAATCGTTTTCTGCTTGACTACAGCATGAGTAGAGTCATGATTTCCTAGAAGCCTTGGCTATTCAATGTAAGCCATTCACTGAGTCGGACATCATGCCGTCTCTCTACTGCATCAAGACGGCGATCGAGACAATAGATCTCTTTTTGATCACGGTACACTAACTGAAAGTCCGGCTATTCTTATTCTTGTTTGACTGTGATGTGAATTGTTCGTGGAAACTAGCCAAATCAGGAGAAGCCCCAAAAGAAAAAAATGATAAAAATTTATAAAAATTATCCGCTGTCTGAAGTCCCCAGAATTGGGTTTTTTGCTTTCTGTGTGGGCATTAAAGACTTTTTTATTGACAATTAACGTCTAGCCTGATCTTACTGCTGTAACAAGCTCCATGGAGTAGTCGTAGAGTTGGCTGGCGCTGAACAACAAAGCCAGATTTCATGACTTGTGACAATTTGTCCTATCATTCACAATCACCAGAGTTCCTGGCCATTGGGAATTCCCAACCTTTGTACTTTTGAAGTAACCTATTTCACAGCTTTTAATATGTCTGGAATTGATTATGGATTAGTTTCCGGCTTCCTTATAATTTGTTGACAGGAAATTCTCAATGTCACGGGTATTATTCAATCATAACATCATAATGAACTGCATTCAGTTATGTGATACCCACTAGGTGGTAGCACGATGTGATCACCAATCAAGTTCATCCCGTTGGCATTGGCAGTCCCTCCTGAAGTCAAGGATCCATGAACAGCTGTCATCACTCAGTGTCTCCAAAAGTACACCTGCCTGTCCAAATAACGCCTACACTCCAGTACATACTCTGTCCTGTACACAGGTGGTTAATATAGTCAATACATTGAGGGCACAGATGTATGGAGTCAGGCTATGTATTCCCTGTCGGCCAGTACTACTATCGCATCATGCCATTAGAAATACCCGACCTAGCACAGCCGTGTGCGGCACCACTATCGCTGAACATCGACCAATCAGAAACTGACAATGGCGGCCTCCACGACAAAACGAACGAGAGGAAAACTGGTAATGCTGACATTTCATGTACCTTACATGTATTGGAATTCAGGTCCATTCAGTCGTATCAGATTTCAGTCTATTCAATCCTGTCAGAGGAGTCAACACTTCACGTTTTCCATCCAATAAACTCCTCCCACAGTTTCAAACCTCTACCCAGTATGTTCCGTGCTCTGAAACTGCTTCAGTTAATGCGATCCTCAAAGTATTACTCATAGACGGCGCTAGCTGTTCGATTCGGGGAATCCCCACTGGAATCTGCCCTGAGTAAGAATATACAGTGTACATTTTGTACATGTATCTTAGCCAATCCAAAAGTGTGTTATGGCACCGTCAGTTCATCCTAAGATGATGGCTTGTTATTGGATCCCTCATCAAACAGCGCCATCTATTGATTATCGTTTAGTATTGGCGCCAATCATGTCAGTGTTTTGTGGGGTCTATACCTCTGGCCAACTGAACACTGTGCGAATGTATCATGTCAATGACCTGTAAATGCTTTGTACCTTCTTGATTCCCGCGAGTAAATCATTTAGGCCCCAAGTTTTCGCTGGTCCATTATCGGCATCAAACTGAGTCGTCGAGAGGTGAACTGTCATGTTTTCTGATGTTGCTAGTCAATGACGTGATAGACTATTGGTTGCCATAGCGATGGCAAAATGCCAAATTGATGTCTTCCATTTCTTCTGAAAAACCGATAATAATTCGTATTCAACATCATGCACAGTGAATTGCACCAAGAACAGAACCTCATCAATGCTGGTTATAATTGAATGAAATCTAATATGCGACATCCTACCTTTGGCCATTTTGGATGGGTCTCATGCCCCTAGAAGAGATTGGCCCGCATTAGAATCTGATGCCTGAGTTTTTAGTCAGTCTCCGTACAAGTGCTTTCCACTGTAACACAGCCTCAAGGGGCTTCACATTATTACCCCAGTCTATCCCGAACCTTTCTGAGGAACACAAGGAGCAGCTCAATCAGCGCTCACTTGATCCAGTCCAGTTGAGAATTCAAAGTGGCGACTCTACCGGGAATCGAACCCGTGACCACTCGGTGTTGAGTCAGGTGCTGAACACTGCCCTCGCTGATTGGCCCACGTTACAACTGATGCACAGATTTGTTGTGAGCTGAGATCCACTGTCTTCTGGTCCAGTGGCATCTCTGACCTGAGACGAGGCTCACGGATTCAGACGGATTAAATTCCCGTCCTGCTGTTGTCTTGTGTCCTATTGTTGAGCATCAGACAGAAGCCTTTCGTGTCAGATTTCTCTTCAGTCTGCAATTAGCAGAAGAGATGTGCTATATCCAGATCACGCCTTCTAAAAATACTCCCCATTGGTGCAACATTGTTTGATATCGTACCTCAAGAGAGAATCCGTGAATATGATTGGCCCAGACGCGTCACGTGAGCGGTGAACATTTTTCAATGTCTCCCGCTCAAGATGCAATGTCCACCGCTCACGGAAAACAAAATGGCGGACGCTTTTTCGTTTGACCGCTTCGAATATTTGAAGTCGCATATTAGGCTATCGAGCGCCGATTAAATCCTATTGTGGTGTCGATTGGCGTAGTAATAGTAGTATCAGCATGTTTATCACGAATACAGAAAAAAGCCTGAGTGGAATACACTACAGGGAATAGCATGTTCAACAGTCATAAATTCTAGGCCTACCGGTCGCAGAGAGCCGATCCGATGGCGATGCCGATGTCAGTGCCTCAGGCTACCAGTTCAATCGCAGGCAGCACTGCGCACGTGAAGTGGACTTACAAGTTTAACAGTACTGTCACGCAATGTACATTGTAGGCCTAACAGAATGATACTACATCGCATTTGGAAGAATATTACCACCTTTCCTTTGTCATTTATCTCACTTAGGCCTAGACTAGCACAGCTTTTTAGCAAGGATTTTTTTTTCAAATCGTGGTTGACCATGATATGTCGTCTTCACGCATTCCGCCGCTGCCGGGCACGGCCGCAGAGACGGGTTGTGACTATAGGCCTACATGTACACCGGTACGATATAGAAAATGGCACCCTTTCATGTCGGGGGACAGACCGAAATGTCACCCCTCGAAAAAACATTGTTGACCTCGGCGGCCTCGGTCAACAATGTTTTCTCGGGGTGACATTTCGGTCTGTCCCCCTCCATGGCGGGCGCCATTTTCTTAATGATGCAGAAGGTTTTATACCTTGACCTTTCTACAAAAGTAGAATGATCACACAGACTTAGACTGTGATGGTATATGTCTCTGGGCACAATGACTGTACCAACATCAGTTCCTGAATCAGTCACTTTTAGAAAATGGTAGCGCTTCTGTGATAAGTCTGGTTAGGCCCGGACACAGCATTGGCATGGTTGCGGTTGGAGACAGTGTGTTGCACAAGCCTTCAACTTGACTAGAGAAACCCGCTGGGTTCGGGATCATGTGGTTTGAGGACAGTGTGTGACCGTCCTAGCATCGCTGTCCAGCGCACAGCTGATATTACTCGCTGGCGATTATTAGTATCGCTTGCGATATCGCCTGGTGTGTTGCTGACTTGAGTGCATGTAGCAAAACCTGCTTCTTCGCTCAGAAATGGCAGTCAGTCTTCAGCCACTGGCATCATTTCCATCACGAATACCAAACATAATGGAAAGATGAGTTGTGTTTCTCACTTGGATGAACAGCTCCTTCATCCTTACTGTGGGTTCTGTCTGGTTGACTTCCGACAATGGAATACTCTCATCTCTCGCAGACATTTAGAAAAACGTCAGAATGTCCTATGAAAATACAGCAGCACTGCAGGCAACTATCAATGATTAACCCTGAATGAGCATTCCGACGGGGAACCACACAACTAGTCCATGTGGCGACGAAGTGAACATACCGATGTAAAGTTTTTGAATGTTCTCCATTTGTGAGTGTTCCCCTACTATTGTCTGGTGGAAAAAGCTGTGACATGACAATGAGGGACGCACAGAGAAACCTGCAGATATCACACTTGTGGCCCCCTTCACCGTTAGGACATCAAGATGTGATGCCGCCACTTTGCTTTGCCGTGTTTTTAACGTCTGACAGGTCTTATGCTCATGGCGCCACCTGTTGGGTTGCGGGTTCCCCATTGAATTTGGGAGTGTTGAAAACAAGTCCACAATACTGTCGGTTCTTACAGAAGGGAAAGAGCAACACTACAGAGGACGGCAATGGGGTAGCCATTTTGTTTCTATCATCGGGGTGGCGCTGCGACCGTATCCACTTTTCCACTGTGACGTTGTACGGAACGTCAACGTCACACTACCGTGACGTTGTGGCTTCATGCTCGCACCTCGTATTGCCACGGAGATGACGTCCTGAAGACAATGAAAAGGCCTGATACGGTCACAGCGACATCTTTCCGTGGAGAAGTGGCGATGTCCTCATTGTTGCTTCACAGATAAACCAGCAAAGAAGTGATTATTGGAGGCCCTTTGTATATGCTTACTACAAAAGGTCAAGCTGTCTAGCAGAAACTACTCTGTTGTATTAGAGCAATTTCTGTCCATAGCTAAATGTCACAGCAAGCTCAGCAACAGTTGAGAGATGATTAGGCTGTACCGGTACCGTGAACTCGCGGGATTTCTTTTCTCTATTCCGCTGGATTTATAATAAATCATCATAGGCCTACCTTACTTGTAGTCTGGAATTAGAAACTGCAGCATCTGATTAGGTTTGTCTGCAACCTTGACTGGCGTGTGCGGTATGTTATTTTGTATTTCAGACTGCAGGTTGTTGTTTACGCCCCTTTGAATGGGCCACATCAAACAGAATTGTTCTACCTGCTGCGAACTCATAACAGCATATCCTGCAGTGATGATGTTACTCTACACTTACTTGATCTCAGATACTACAATGTTTTATTGAACATGAGGTATCAGTCTAGACACAAGAAACCTGGATATCTTCTGAAGCAGTTCTCCAATGAGGAGTTCTGTTGATGCCATATAGAGGTTGTTCATGTGACGTCACAGCTCAAAATCTCCGCCGTTTTGGCCGTCAAATGACGCAACGTCACAGCATCAAAATAGCGTTTAGCACGAAGTTTTTAAACGTTGTCGGCAGTCATCGGCCCTCTTTTACAGCCACCGACAGCAAGCCGTATGGACGATTCGCTTTGTTTTCAACACGGTTTTCACACCAGACCAACTACTTATGCTCAGAAACTGTGAGAGGTAAAGTGATTTGTTGAGTTGTATGCTCCCAGTGGTCTGTACGGGCCGCTAAACTTTTGAACCGAGAGCAAGATGGCAGCCTCCACGGCTTCATTTTGACGGCCAGTATGGCGGCCGTGTGACGTCAGTGAAGAACCTCTATAGGGCACCAACAAGTGTGTTGTCACTTCATGAAATTGGCCTCAAAATCGAGCATCTTTCTTTATGTAACGCAAAACACCAAATATGACCTCAAAAATTGGGTATCTTTTATGTAATGGTAAGATTCAGCCCTGGAGGAGTAGGTTTACTAACAACTGTGCCACTGCCATCATTATGCCCCAAATGGTTCATTTTGACAAAAAAACAAAGTTATTCATTCTGTCACTTGATTTCAGTGGTTCTAAAAGCACCATTGGCACATCTCTCATGTTTCTCTCTGATTTGTCTTCTTCAGGAGATGAAAAATATCCATGCACCTTTGACAGCTATTCAGACTCCACGTAAGGAGACCCCCCCCCCCCCCCCCCCCAGGTTCTCATGTTTATATTCCCCTTAACTGCTTGTCAGCTATCAGAGAGGTGCTATCCCAGGGAGCATCAATATTCCATACATATCAGCCTTCAATGCTGATGGAGAACTAACACCATCTCCCGCTGTTCAACAGTTGAACAACTTCAGGTCACAGGTCAAGGTCATTGTGGGCAGTCGGGGCAAGAATGCTGCTCAGGTACGTGAGCTTAGAATAGGTTTGATGTGGGAATTCTGTATACGGTATCTGGGTATTGTCAATATCATGAAGACATTGATTGTGGAAGTTGTAAAGTTTCTTTTCAATACTGGCCCAAGGAGGTAAAGACTATCATGGACAAGTTGAGGTTTTGGCAGTTACCGTATGCAAGCTTCCATTCTTTACAGTTCTCTCTGTTCTACATTTCAGTTTGCCAATGAGATGATAAGATTACACTACACCAAAGTGTGCATTCTACACAAGGGTATTGATGTGTTCAGGAATACAGGACTCCTAACAGTAACATCAACGTTCTAGATGTGTTGTCCGATTACACATGTGTGTGACGATTTACCTAGCATTCGAGTTTGGAGGCGGTGATTGCTATGTGAAAGGAGAGAAAATACAGGGCCAGTTTACCAAATATCCGTACTGTTTAGAAAATCACTGGTGTGGCGTCCTCCGCCAGTGCGGTACCATTTTGAGGAGCTAGCGACCAGTTATTGATTTGACTTCAAATTTTTCTCTGAAAATGTACTGAAACCTAATTATGAGGGTCCTTGGGTTATATTAAGTCTGGTAGGAAGCTTTGTCTTTCACCTTAGAAACCTGTAATTATTTCATGCCCTTTGAAACCTTATTATGAGGTAACAAATTTAGAGCTTTGTAGTACTGGAAGTTTTTTAAGTTGGAGAGAATGCTGTCAGTCATCCCTACAAATCAAATAGCAATACTGTTAACGATTTTGTGTATCGTGTCTCAATATCCCTCAGCAGTGCACCCTGTGAACTGTACTTAAAGTGGATACAGATTTGGCATTACATGTACTTGTAAGATAAATAAATTGTATTTAAAATGACATTTGTTGTGGTTCATATTGAAAGGTTGCCAAGATGCAGGAAACGCCATCGCATTCTTTTTGAAAAGATATCACAGAAGTTCACATCCCAATTACATTGGGTGTTGCATCGATCCAGACATTGTGGCAAAGAGATTGCTGGCCCCATACCCTACACCCACCCACCGTGAAAATCTGCACCCCTCCCTCCCCAACTCCCAAGATTTTTGGACAGTGCGACCCGATCTTGTCTATTCGTTATGGACAAGTTGTCTCTCATTCAATATCATAAGGGAGATATATTTAATTTTTAAAAAAATCAACTCCACAGACAGTGTGGCAATACTTGCCTGCCCCCTATTATCAGCCAAGTCAGTTGTCCTCATTGAATATTTAAATCAGTTTGACCTGATGGAAAGGTCAAGAGTTCTCCTAAAATGAAGGTAAAAATGATGTGATCACGTGGGCTATGAGGCCGCATCACTCCAGACGATCTCATTTGCACTACTTTGACACAATTCGGTAAATTAATTAAGAGAATGCCTATTCAGAGATTTATACATTTCAAAAATCAGAAATGACATTCTTTTATTGATTTCTGCAGGAAAATGAAATAAAAAAGGTTTATGTATCGTTTAAGCTGCCAGAATATAACGTGCGGATGGATTTGAAAAGTAGTCCCAACATCTGTAAATAAGATTTTTGGTGGTGGCAGTCCCTTTGTATTATCTTTAAATTTTCTTTGGTTTTGGGTTAAAAACTGAATTTCATGGAATTCGAGGAGTCTGTACATATTGATTAGATACTGCGGAAGGACTTCAGTGGGTCAAATACGAGTGTTTTTGTGAATATAACGCCAAAATGTAGCGTCAAAAAGTGGACATATTGGGCTTATCCACTTGGAGCGAAGCCACCAGAAACCTGTGCATTCAATGCCAGTTTTCAACTTTTTCTGTCCATATTCGGGTCTCTAAAATACCTATTTACGCACTGGATATGTGTCCTTTGCGTCAGGAGTGAAATTCTGACATGTCCAGTTCAGGGTAAGAATTTATTTCTGTGTTTTCTTCTTGGTGTCAGTAAATTTTTACTTTAAAATGATGCCTAGGCGTAGGCCTAGGCCTAGGCCTAAAGGCCTGCACGGGTAACTCCACTGCCATGACTGACTGACTGCCAGTGCCAGTCACGGCAGCTTGCCTTTCATGTCATTCAGTTCAAAATTCAATCATGTCACGAATGATCACCTTATCAGCTCAATATGTGTCTCAGCTTGTGGGCATGTTAGTTCAAAAATGTGGCATTGCACTGACTGCACTGGGCTTTTTTTGTGAAGTATTGAATATGCAATCGCTATTGGCTGAAAAATTAAAGGACCCTATTGATTATGACACTTGACAGTGTAGACCTTGGCGTAAGCCTAGGCCTATGCCAAGTTTTGCATCATAGTGGTGCAATCTCATCTGCCATCTAGGCTTATCGATCATTTAGGCCTAGGCCAAGAGATTTTTTCCTCCTAGGCCTACCTGACCCGTGAAGTATTAGCATGGTAAGGTTGTAAATTCCTAACTATTTTTGTGAAATTACAGTTAGGCCTAGGTCTTCACCACCATATTGCCACCACTAAAAGATAAGAATCAATTTAGGGCCTAGTTATATCATGGTTCGACGTGCCAAGAATTGTCTGCAGTTTTCAAGAGGGGGGCTGAAATAATGAAATGTAGATTTTTGCTGCAAGTTGATAGTATCAGTTTCTGATTCAGCTGACGTCCAGTGGAAATGAAAGTGCTGCAATACTAGGCCTAGTATGTTCGGAATTCCATCAGAAAATCTGTTATGTGTAGGCCTGGGCCTGGTTCCTGGTTGAATTGTGTTGTCTGTGGGCACGTTGTGTTCAGAGGCAGAGGAGTGATTGAATGGCAGTTTTAGTAGAAGTTAGAAAACCAAGACTGTAGTGTAAAATCAGTGACGAAATTCAAAAATCACACTCTGGAACTGCCTTTTGTCCTTAGCTTGTTCAGATGTAAGTACATGTACCGGTATTGGTTTAGTACAATAGTCTCTGCCAAATAAGTCTAGGCCCTGCAGCATGCTGAAGCTACCCACCACCACCTCTCTTGACAAGTCGGATTTGTTCCCTCTTGAAAAAATTGGCTGATGAGGTGTTTTACATCCTTTTGAAATGAATAGACAGCTTGCGAAATTAGCGCCCGCCATCTTTTTTTACGATTTTGCCATGGCTTGGTTTTTTCAATGGGATTTTGCACTGTCAGAGGTGTTCAAAAAAAGAAAGGTCGTACAGTAAGCCACTAGAATTGCATAAAGATATTTTAGCAAGCAAGCAGCTAATATTCGAAATATGTTTGAAAAAGTTCGAAAATACGACTAAATTGTAAAAAAAAATGGCGGCCGCTAATTTCGCAAACTGTCTATTGTCCTTGGGTTCAAATGTTATGTATGTGATTTGTGAATGCTCTAAGTTTGCACATCATTGTCTTCTCATTGTCTTGGACATTGAGAAGAAACTTGCTCTGCTGATCTTAGCTTGATGGTTACATCTTGCAGTAGTGTACCACGACTGACGTGTCTTGAGTACTCCACTCAGCAGCATGGTATGGTATTGGTACCCGATGGTAGCAAGTCATACCGTTACCACCATACATACCGGTAGCTACATGTTACCCTGATCAATAAAACCTGTTCTCAAGTTTCTCACCTGGTTGAATCTGAGGAAAGGTGATACTTATAATTCATGCAGGTATTCCACATACTACATGCTTGTTACCACTGCACAGCTTATCATTTCCCAGATTTGGAGTTGTTTTCCTTGTTTTACTAATTTGTTGACAGATACCTAAAGACTGAAGAGAATGCTGCTTCATATCATATTCTGAGGAATCTATTTGATTCAAATCCAATGACAAAATCAATTGTTGAAGTAGCTAACAAAACGCTGGTGAAACGATCTGTGTAATCTTTCTATTGTGTCATAGTTACACATGTTTACTTGAATTACATGGTTGTATCCATGGAAACTGTTTTGAAATGAAAATATAGATACATTATCGATTTTAGATATGGTTGTCTTTTATGGTTTGACATGTTTGACCTTTTTATTAAACTGTTTTTCTGACCTGTGGTGGCGATGTCTTTGAGGTCGATCTTGCTTAGCAGACTGACTTTGTCATGGATCCACAGCCGTATCTTCAAACTATGAGTAATAAATAAAAAAAGGTACATCACAGATGAGCCCCTGGGTATCAAAAAAGAACTGTGGAATGACTTTGATTGCACCTAATACCTATGACATGGAACTGATCCAAATTTGTCCTCCAAACAACCAACAGAAAAAGAAAATGTGTGAAATTTGGAGACAATGTTTCCTTTCTACATGTATGTCATTTTGTGTGTCATTCTTTGTGCTTGCTGTTGGATATCAAACAATCAACAGATTACTGAATACTGCAATAGGTCAAAATAGATTAAGAACTGGTTCTGTGGACTTCATTGAGGTGACTGATTGACAGGGTTCCTCCAGGTCCTTTAAAACCATGAAAGTCCAAGAATATAAAATGCTTAAATTTAAGGCCTTGAAAGTCCATATATTGAGAAAATCCTATAAAGTCCATAAAAGTCCTTAAAAAATAAAATGTTCAGTCTTGAAAATTAAATTTCCAGTGTCTTTTACATTGTCTCTTTAATTTTTTTCTGTCACGAAAGAATAAAAGTCAGACGCGGATGCCGGTGCACATGGCCCGGCTTCTGTGTAAGTCATTAAATTTTACATATTTGATACCATGAAAGTCCTCAAAAGGTCCATGAAATTTTACAGCTGTCTGGGGGAGGAACCCTGATTGATAGTGATACAAAATAAGCCCATTTTCCAGGCTCCTTGCATGCCCTGGTGGTGAAGTGAATGAATTTGAGTGGGCAACCAAGAAGTTAGCTGCAGACAGACGATTGAATTGAAAGTGAGGTTTAACATGATGGTCTGTGACTTTGTACATGTACCGGTAGGCCTAGTACTCTTTGACATTTGGCATTATGAGTAATGGTTATAATAGCCTTGACCTGTGAGTGAGAGACTGACATGACAATTAAATGATGTTTGATAATCATTAGATTCATTGTCAGTTTCAAGAGATCACTGGAACTCATTGTTTTGAAGAAGATACCATTGTAACTACCATTACAGTGGCGGTGAGATCAAGGCCTGTGGAATGTCGAATCTGTGCTTGTGATGATGCAGTGGAAACTTCTGTGCACCTCTCATAGTTTCAGCTACTGTAGACAGGCATAACGGGCCCATTCACCCTCTAATGAGGAACCTGTCCACGGATTCTGAAAAAGCAGATTTTGGTCGAACAGGCCAAAAAATCAAGTTGCACACAATACAAAATGCATTAGGACCTGAAATTTTTGGGTCGCACAGAGCAAAATCCAGGTCGCATTTTAGACCAGATGGTCATGAACTTTGAACCCTGCCGTCCAGCAGTTTATCCCGACAGGTCGGCGCTGCAAGCGGTTGTACCGAAACAACGTCAACGTCATTTTAGGTGTTGACGTTACTTTTATCGCCATTGTATCTCTTCATTTTAAGAAAAAAAGAAATGAGGTTCATCTGCTACACGATGATGTATGTTTTACTGTCGGGCGACCAACACAGTATGGTTTATTTTCACACCAGAAATAAATGGAAATAACGTTAGAAAAAAGCGACTTCGGTACAAACGCTCGCAGCGCCACGTCGTGACGTTAGTGTGTGGGTTCCTCATTAGGTTCCTCATTGTGCGGGTTCCTCATTGTGCAGGTTTCCATAGGATCTGGTTTCCTCCTGCATTACAATTAAATAATAGCGCCAATAATAGTAACATTGTATGCATAATTTGCCACATGGAATGCATTCTTTAAATGATAGGCCCTACAAAAACGGAGCCCGTGNCCGTTCAGCAAGCGGCAGTTCCCGGGTTTGAATCCAGCCCGGGCCATGGGATTTCATTCCCTTCATGTCCATCGCATGAGGCAGTAAGCCGTAGTACCTTGTACCTTCTTTCATTGCAAGGGCAAGTAAAAGACCCCACCATCCAAGTGAGGAACAGCTTTATACTATTATAGATGGCCTCTTCCGTACTTTCCAGGGCCAATAATGTTATGGCTTCGGCCCTGACGGAAAATCAAATACAAATACAAATGCAAATACATGCAGGGCTTTAGATAATTTTTTAGCCAGGCAGTATAACAATTCCACTTCTCAACAGCCAAGAGTATTCAAATTCCACTTATGACCAGCCAAGGAGTATTTCAATTCCTACATTCATCCCACAGGTGTATTTACCGGTAGGCATTTCTCAGATCTGAGACGAAGGATTCATGATTACTCTACAATGTAGGCCTATTTAGGCCGTGTTTAATTAAAACTGTGTTTCAGGTTTCAGGCACTTTGAAGGTTTTAATTATAATGAGGGAGGGAGGCAAACACAACACAACCCTCATTTTGAACAAAACACAACCTTTTTCAACACAACACAACATCCAATGTCTACCATAAACTCTACCATTCAATCGCTAAATAATAAAGGAATGCACCACAATATCCAATGCACCACAATACAGCAATATATATAATAAATACCCCAAAAGTGCCAAAAAGTTGTAAAAGCTAAATATCACCCCTTCACATGAAAGGCCTCTCAAGTGAATTCAAATTTCCCGCCTACAGCACCATATTTAAGCAGGCAATTTTCTGATTGGCTGGATTGCGATTTCTTCCCACTCACTACTCAGTCAAATTATCTTGATAACTTGGCCCCAAAATGGTTATCTAAGTATAAAGCTTACAATGAAATCAACAGAATATTGAACAAAAGACCCAATTTGAGCCTCTCATAGTGTCCATCATAGCTTATTTCTGCTCATTAGGCATGTTAGGTCAGACTAGCTGACCAGAAACATCGTAGGTGACACACTCATGGCATGCATGGAGATCGTCTGCATGCTTGTTGGCGCGAAGCCAAATCAAGGCCTAAAATATCTCTTCGTAGAAATGACCAACACGGGCAAACTTTATGTCATTGGAAAGGAAATTTTACGTCGGACATGTCGATGCGATGCGTATCTTTTGATAAGTCTTTGCGTATTTAGAAACTGATTGTTCAACGGCAGGGTTATCACCTGAGAAGCGTATTTTACTTCCATGGCTCCCCTGGAAGGAGTATTGTGTGATTCAAAACTGTGACTCTATGGCGTTTTCTACGTTGGTTATAAGGATGGTGAGCGTAATTTCGCCTTGTTTAGGCGTAAAATACGCCAATACGCACACTATCTAAAGCCCTGTACATGTACATGAAGAGGAACAGGTAAAAACCCTGGCTCTGGGAGGTTGGTCTTCTGGGTCGGACAAACTCTAATAAACTTAAAGCGATGTACGCGAGCCCTGCAGTTACTGCACATCGATAGTTCCTCTGGGAAATCCCATGGGGAATCCCCGTGAGATTTTGAAATTTTCCCGGCGATAAACATTTATTTCGCCCAAATTCATTGAAATAATATTAATAAAAGATCTTTCTTGAACGTTTTAGTGTATATAAAACGTCGGCGAACCCGTAATTTGATGATTCAAAGATGCTGGAAATCACACTGAGATCAGTTTCAAGAGTCCCGCGAGCAATGAATGAAATTGGGGAGCTATCGCGGGTCGCGATAGCTGAACGAGATTTCATTTTCAACTCTCGCGACTACATCGCTTTAATGTCTCCCTCACGTCCCTGGGTATCAAAAGTGCAAAATGGAAATTGCGATGATCTTGTTATAGTTTTCCAATTTACCTGTACGACAGCCGACCTTTTATTACAATGGAGGCAATTTGCTCATCTGCTTATAGATTTTGGCGAGTCAGCAGTTTTCACTGAGAAAATCAATAGTTTATCTGCTATCACTTGCTGATCATGCAGGTTTGTTGAGTTCATTGCGCAGCGAAATACACATTAACTATGCACACAGAAACTCTAGGCCTGACTGTTCCATTCAAATACCATGAGTTGTGCTGTGTGAAAATTTGGCAGAGTGCTAATTGCAGATATGTGTCAATGTCAGACGACTCAATATAGATTAATTCATCAAAAACAAAACACAAACTGGTGAAAAAGGCTTTGTTCTGATTGACTATTACTGTGAAAAACTTCTGAAAAGTATCCCTTTGCATGCATGCAGTGTCAAGATCGAACTTCATGAAAAAACCTAGGTCATGATTCCAATCTTGAGTCCTTCAATGAAAGATTTCAGTCAAATTTAGATCATAGGCATAGTAATCTTGGTGTATGCCGAATATGTCCATCCTCCCACAGCGGGGGTTTTACATGTACATTCTTCATTCATTCCGAGCATATGATGAAGAGGAGCGAGACCAAACCCCTGCTGTGGGAGAATGAAGATGACCAAAGCCAGTTCTCTCTGGTCACCCTGTAATGATCACTGCACATGATCGTGGGACAGTAAGCCGTGGTGCCTTACCTTGTGTCTTTGCAAGGGCAAGTAAAAGACCCCATCCACAGGGTTTCTGCCAGAAATATTAAGGGTATGCAGTTCTTCAAAATCAGCAAAAAACCCCATGAAATTAAAGAAAATGACCCTTTTCTGTTCCTTTGAGGGTACTCACAGCGTACCCTGCGTACCCTCTGGCGGAAACACTGATCCAAGTGAGGAACATAGTAGCTTGTGTACCTTGGCCAATAATGCTGTAGCGTCGGCCCTGACGGAAAAATGAATACAAATACTTAATACAAATCACTGCACATCATAACTGGTTTCCAAATTTGTTTGAGCTGTACACAGTAGGCCTACATGTTGACATTATCATATTTAATACATCTACCAAAGGTTAATACAAGTAGTGTTTGTTCATTCCTAATGCCTAAATTGTGTTGTTTTTCATGGCCCAGTTTTATGTGACTGACGTGACCAAGATACCGATACTTGACATTCATCTATTCCTTGACAATAAACAAACAGTTATAACAATTTGATAGGCAGGATGACATGATAGAAGGAATTTTTAGCCATATTTCACGCATTTCCAGGATGTCTCAGCAATGTCTGCCACTGCTGACGTCGACATCATGACGCAAACCCTGGGGCAGAATGCATCGCTGACGTTGTTGTACGTTAAGTCCGGGGAGGGAGGGGCAAAACATACAACCCAAGCAACAGAATGACTGGCGATTCTGGAAATGATACTGGCTATCATGACAGCAGTTTATTGAAACTTTCAAATCTTTTAATGTTGGTTTAATGGACATGCTTTAGTTTAGGTTGGTTAGAACATTTCAGATCTCGAGTCAAGGGGCCGTACGCTCAGGTCAGACTTGAGCCTTAAAGTATAGCTCAAGTTCGACTTGAGTCAGACTTGAAAGTCTGGCTGAAGTCCGACCTGAGCATACGACCCTCAGCCTCCGCGTACCATAGGTTTGTAGTCTCGTTATGGGTTCTTGCATTGGGAATAAATGAGTCCTCCATCCAACACCTGTGTACAATTGAATTCAACCTGCGGGTACCCTGACTGTCTGGAGGACCTTTTCAAGTGTGTTGTCAGCCTGAAGTGCCTTCTCTAATCAAGGGGAAGGTACTGGCCTACATGGCCTACTCAACCTGTCAGAATCTAGCCTAAAATGATATTTAATTCTCCATTTTGGTGGCATTTACAATGGTTCAGTTCAGTTTGTTTTATAAAATTGGACTGAAAAGTGCTTACATGTATGATGTAGTATTACCTACTGGATGAGTTAAAATGAATCATGTCCATGATATCATATCATATTGCCCCCAATGCCATGACAGCCTTCCATTATTTGTATTCTTTTTGTGTGGGAGGGTGACATTTTACATTTTGCTATAACCTGATACTGGCGTGTTGTTCCTTTGATGAGAGCTTAGGGATGGTGTCATCACGAGTCCGTTCTCACCTCCGATGTGCACAGACTTCTGACTTGCACAGATGTAAAGATGGTATTATTTGGATACCATGTGCATGAGCTATACTGTTGCTGATTTCAATGGAGTGGGTAGAAAACTGGACAGCCACACTTCTGCCAATTGCGTGGATACTGATGCAATCACCCTGGCATCACAAACTAGACTTTAGAGTCACCTGGCATCACAGAATTGACTTTTGAGTCCCTGGCATCACAAACTTGACATTAGACGAGTCCCGCTGGCATCATAAACTAGACTTTAGAGTAACCTGGCATCACAGGATTGACTTTTGAGTCCCTGGCATCACAAACTTGACATTAGAGTCCCGCTGGCGTCAAACTAGATTTAGAGTGACCTGGCATCACAGAATTGACTTTTGAGTCCCTAGCATCACAAACTTGACATTAGAGTCCCGCTGGTGTCACAAACTAGACTTTAGAGTAACCTGGCATCACGGAATTGACTTTTGAGTCCCTGGCATCACAAACTTAACATTAGAGTCCCCTGGCGTCAAACTAGAATTTAGAGTCACCTGTTTTGTTTGTGTGCCTTCCGTTTGTTGCATCATACACCCTGTGAGCTATCATCACTACTTTGTCGATTGAACAAACAGAAATAAAAGCCATTGCTCGTGTTTTGAAAAATTCATGCATAATCAAACATTTCCAATCGTTTTCTCCAATGAGGTGTGAATTGATCGATCATGGATGGTAAAAACAGTTGGTTTGCTTGGAAACCAACCCAGGCCTTTGGCTGTATTTTGCATTATAATGAAATTAGCAACTAAAAATCCATATCTAGAATTGGATATTTGTTGGCTTCAGCAAAAACTCGTTAGCTCGCTAATGAAGTTTTTGCTTTTGGGAGCAAAACTTTGTTTGTTTTGTAAATCTGGGAACAAACAAAACAATTGAACTGATAAGTGCACTGGGGAAAGTTGCAATGCTGTTGATTCCAGAATAAACATGAATTTCAGTCTAATGAAATAGAGTTATTTGGCCAATAGAGGACGTGCAGCAACGATTATGACGTCACCGCGACGTCGAAATGCCGCCATTTTGGACGGCACGTCCAACGCATTTGTAACGTCAGATGCCGTCCAAAATGGCTGACGTGCGAATTATGACGTCAATGATGACGTCACGTGCACAAAAGTCATGGTCTATAGACCATGTAGACTGATGGGGTGTAAGTAGGCCCTACTCTACATCAGGCTTATCGTCAATCTGTCTCCATGCTGGATCTGTGAAATAGAGTGCATTTTTAGGCTTGCCTGCGCATGCGCAGCAAGCCTATTGTGATCACTTGGGGGAAAATGGGAGAGTGACGCACTCGTCCACAGGTGATTGCTGCGTGCATCGGCTGCGTGCTTCGGTATAGCACGAACACCTGGATGCGAAGGAATCAGCCAACTCAGCCATAAAAACATCGTTTTATATTCACAATGCTGCAGTTTTGCAGCTTTAATTGATAAACTCGGCCTAGGAGACATATGCCACTATTCGTTCATGATAAAGCTGTGCCTCACCTTTGGCCAGCAGCGCTAAATAACCTGCCGCTTTGTGATGGATTTTGTCAGGTTGGTTTTCGTGTAGTAAGCACTTTCTAAATGCGCCATCCTGCTTTCACCCATGACCATGATGACGTCATCAGTGAAGCTGACTGTTTCGGGTTCCCCATCTTATGACCTTGTGGTTAGTGTTGATGGCACAGGTGGTGAGCTTGAAATTGTCAGTCGGCTGTTCCTCACTTCCTGGAATTGACTGTTTCTAGGGATCACCTTGTAGTTTGTGTTGATGGTAGGTGGTGAGCTTGAAACTGTCGGCTGTTGTAATAGTCGTGCATCTAGGGGGGCAGACAACACATTTCCAACCATATTCACGTAGAATGTGATGCGAGTGGCCGAGGTTGGATGAAAAAACCAGGAAATATCTGAATTTGTAAACACTGTCATGTGTCTTTATTTATTCATTTCTAAATCAGTAAAATATGAGGTGCCCCTGGCCTTCTATGAACCATGAGCTGGGACTTGGGCATGATGGCAAATGCGAGAATATGCCTGCATCTTTTTTGGCTCCTGGTTGTTGTGGGATAGAGCTGTTAATTGCTCTTGGGTCCCCTGTGGTTTTGTGTTCATTGTTTTGGTGACGGAAGGTCGAGCTATGGGGCGCCTTTCCTGCCAAGGGGGTGTAACAAGGTACCGTATCTATCTTGATTCAACAAGGATTGTTGGCCAGTCATTTGGTTATTAACCCCTTTCCAGCCAGCGCCAAGGGGTCTAATAAAATATCACTTCGATTCACCACGGATTAGGCCTAGGTCTAGGGCCTACATGTCATGTGTGTATTAACCACTTCCCACCCAATTACTTAGACGTCCAGCTTATAAAGTATCTACCGGTACCTCAATTCAACAAGGTCAGGACTGTCACATGCTTCATTAACCCGTTCCCAACGAAGGCCTCTAAGAAGGTGTGGATCTCGATTCACCAAGGAGGCCTAGCATGTGTTCTTCCCACCCAAGGGTCCAATAAAACATCATCTCAATTCACCAGGGATTATAGACCTACTATGTGATATTAATTAAGATAAAAGGGGGCGCTGTGATCACTTTTCAAGTATTAAACCCAAGCATCTAACAAAGCACAACAAACAGGCAAGCCTACGGCATCTCCGATGCCTCTAGTAATAATATATTGAGCACTTTTCAGTGATGCTGATGTTGTAGGGAAATGCCCACAGGCAAAACAGGTTGCAAAATGAGATTCTTCACCTCAGGGCATCCATTTATGCTGTCAGTTGAGTGAGTGGCACATCACCACTTTTCTGCACTCATAAGATTACACCTACATCGTGCTGTATTGTAACATGTTGTTCTTCTGTCCCTTTCATGCACTCTCCTTCAGGCAAAACTAAGAACCATGCCCTCATGATGACATAGAGGATGACTGACCTCCTATCATTGTCACTAACTAGTTCCTATCCTATAGACAAATCCCAAATTGACAAAAACGAGAAAGATCTGCGCACTTCTGCCAAAATTGTAAACAGAACCTCGGTCTGAAACTGAATGACGTGATGCAGAGAACCCCACGATAGTGACTTCGACGACGTTGCGTCAGAGTCGACCATTGCTGAATCATGGATTGCATCACGTCAGCTGGTTTCAGGTCGAGGTTCTGTTTACGATTTCGGCGGAAGTGCGCAGATCTGGGAATTTGGGATTTGCCTATTGCCTGTTGATATGACAGAAAGTTACATCACCCGAAAACATGTGCCGTGCTGTGCATCTTGTGGCAAACAGGTCACAAGAGGCAAAAAGATGTGTTTTGTGGCCCCCTTGGCCCCACCAAAATGCCAGCTACTGCCCTAGCTGGTATATTTGTTTGAGTTATGAAATAACCAATTGTTTGTCTCTATTTGTACCCCAACTGCCTATTTTACAATTGTATCCTTTGGCAACGCACCTTACCAGCCTCAATTCAGTCATCCCAAACCCCTCGTCTTTATCTTTCCAGGTATCTCCAGCCCCACATGATGCCACTGCACTGCGGGTGAATGATCTGCTGGGACCGTATGACGTCATCCAGCCGTCAATTCAGAAGAACCAACGTGAGCTTATCGGGGTGAAACACCGCAATTCAGTGGTACAGCCACCCGATGCCCCAAAACAACCCAATGGGGCGTACCCCCAGAAGAAACCAGACAGTAAGAATGGGGAGACAGGGAAGCTGGCCGATGGAAAGACTGATGTCACATCTAAGAAAGATGGACATGGAAAGCTGGAGCAGAAACCTGGTGGTGCGACATCTCAACCGGGACAGAACCATGAGAGGAGAGAGAGGAGTAAGAAGTCTATTGAACGAGAAAGTGGACCTCATCGGACGTCGGAGAAGGACGTCAAACCGTCTGCAGAGGAATTGGCGAAGTATGCAAATAAACATTCTGGCGATTTAAAGAGAAAGAATAGTTTGAAGCAGATTAATCAACAAGGTGGGGAGGGTGATAACCGCCATGGGCATCGGCGGTCCACAGAGCGAGATCATCGCCGACGTAAGTCATCAGAACGTGATGGTGGTGTTCCTCGCCCGAGTCATGGGTCGGTTGAACGCGAGATCAAGCGTGAAGATCGGGCATCTGTGTCTAGTAACTCAAGTGGCAGACGGAGTGTGTCGGTTGACCGACAGCAAGGAGCGACTCGTAATAAAGAACGTATCGAACAGCAACAAGCGGCTCCAAAATCACTCCATCGGGAAGGGAATATATTCGCTCGTATAAAAAATGAACCTGAGGATTTCTCATCTAATAACTCGCGCTCAAATTCTACAAGGTCTAATGAGGCCGATAGCTCAAAAGCTCTCGATGGCAAAGAACCAGATGCATCAAAGTTGACTGGTGAACGCCAGCGTACAGAATCCTCATCATCTGTCGCCTCCAATGGCAACCCATTTCCCAGCGCTTCCCTGAAGATAAAGAAGGAAGCAATTGAAACTGAGAAGGCTGTGTCGCATGACAAGTCCATGCAGCCTCCAAATGGTATAACATTGAAAGGAACATTCCTCAAAGATACATCCAAGTTGAAGGAAGCTCAAAAGAATCTACCCAAGTTGAAAATCTCAGATGAGGTGAGTTTTGAAGTTGCATGTAACATTTTACCATTAATGCTCAAGGAACATGAAAGCAAGCCGTGTTTGGTGTGGTTTGTTCGGTAGTGTCAGCCAACAAAGGAGGCTCAAGTTGTAGTTTAATATTCATCTGATGCAGAGCTACGGTAACTTCCATGCTTGGCAAATTATGTTTTTCTCTCTCATTATATCTGTCTGGGTTGAATGTTCCATTCGTCATTCATCTTATGTGCAAAACGTGATCCTGCTTGCCCGACATGCTGCTGTCTGCTTCTGAATCTAGGTTATTGATGCTCTGGCGAACGAGTGACATTACTGCACCAGAAACACAGAAGTCGGTCGACCATCCCCTTGAGGATGCAGGCAGTGGCGCCTCGGGAACATGTGGAAGTTGTTGGTAGGGTTATGAGGATCCAACTGGAGAGCTAGGGCTAGGGTTAGCGTACCGGCCAATGTTTAGCCCCTAATCCAAGCCCCAGCCTCCGAGTTGAACCCTGATAACC
>NMRB01001188.1:110768-127817 GCA_002633025.1 Notospermus geniculatus
GGGCTTCAAACTTGTGGTACAGTACTCCATAACAACAGTATCTGTCATTGATATCAAGCTACGGCTATATCAAAAGGCATCATCTCACTAATTTAATCACATGGGACTGTTTTCTGTGATTCTACACTTTCATATTCTGTAAGCCTATTGCTGTCCTCAAAAGAGGTAATTCACCTAGAAACCTCAAACTCTTTGTATATGTACCCCACGTGACCTACAAATTCTGATTGAGCTCTGAACTGTATCTCCTCTACATAGTGATGCTAATTCGCCCAAGCAATTTTGGTCCAGAACCTTCGCTATATCAGAAACTATTTACCAGTTCATATCCAATGTTAGTTAACCATAGCTCCCTTACACTATACTGTACAAAAATATGTTCTTGAATATCAAGTTGATTTCCGTTGTTATATTTCACCATGGAAAACATCATCAACTACAATTGACAGCCAGTGCAAAACACCTCAGGTGAAATTTATTGACACCACACCCGAGTATAACTTTGAAAATCTCGCTACGTAATTTGCCGTATATTTTTATTGTAATATAAAGCAGAACCCTGGCACTGTGGGGGTGTAGTGATAACGTTTTTCTGTTGACGATACCCTCGGGGTAGGCTCAATGTATGTAAACCATGTCAAAGTTATTGTGTGGCTTTAGCTGTAAGAATGTATAGGCTTACTAAGTCACATGATGTCACTTTGCCTTGTCAGGTGACATCATTGTGACCATATTCTGACACCAGGGGGCAGCACACAAATACTTAAAGGGGTGCTCCATGTGGGATAAATTAGTTCCCGATCTCACCACTAGGACTTTTCCTGAGACTGGTATTGCCTGTCGTCCATTACCATGTGATCAACATGCACAGGGAAATATTGGTGAGAGCCAGTCCCACATCTGGTACCTCTTCTCAGTGTGTTTCATACCCGGTGTAACGTTTTTCAGTGTGGTCCGTGTGCCAGTGTGACATTACAATAGATTGACGGAAGGCACGACTTGACAATGAGCAACACACAGAGAAACAGTGAGTCTGTTTTCCAGTGTGTTCCAAACAATGGGAGTCACACAGAAAAAATGGGCACACTGGAAAATGTTACACCATGACACAGCTCACAGACAGTATTTCCAATTGCGTAGATGTAAATTTGTATGTGTGCTGCCAAATTGACGGTGAGGTTGTCACCGAGGCGGCAGTTTTCTCCTACATTACAGTACAAATCATCATTGTTGTCTATTCAAGAAGTATGCTCATCACAAGTGGCATATTTAGACAAAAACGTGTAGAGTAGGTCATTAGCATGCTCACGTGCTATTCGTCATTCTTATCCAACTATTGGCTTTCTCAGTGCCACCTGGTTTAATTACAAAGAACTATTGATGCCAAGGTTTTGTTCTGGTCCTTCAGAAGTAAATGCCTGACAACAGTTAATCTTTGAACGTGCTGTTTTAGTGAATAGCAGTCGGTGATGAAGAAGGAAATAGTTTTACCATCACCGCAAGAAAAGTCCAATTTCAAAAGCATTCCTTGATCGCCAGATGCATCTGAATTATCGGAACTAATTGATCAAGGCAAGCGGAAAAGAGCAGCAGGCCTTTAAAGGATTATGGGAGATCGTCGTCTGATCCCAGAGCTATTTATAGAATAATCCCATGATTGGAACGTTCTGTCGTTATAATCTTCACCACCGCTGGGAGTAAAAACCGAGTGTTCAGTGACCGTCAAAACCATCGTCACTGATGTCACGCGAGAGGTTAAGAGTTGCAAATCACTCAGATTAGCTTTTATCCTTACACAGACTTGGCGCAGTCTCTTGGCAATCCATCAAAGCCTTTCCTTAATCCCGGCTTATGTGTCATTTCATTGATGTTGTTAGATTAAATGGCAGGCATCAACAGGTTGGAAACTTGAGACGGTTACTTGCCTAAACATGAACTGACACGGCATCGCAAGTCAAGCATCCATTATATGACTGTATTAGTTCCTTTACACAGTATTTTGCATGTAGTGTAGACAAAAGGCATATACTAGTATTGTCATTACAGTGTAGTGTAGACAAAACACAATACCCGGTATTTTGCCATTACAATGGCCCGTATTCTAGAAGCCTCCTTAACTCTAAGTCCACTTTAAGCTTTTGTATTCTGCCCTGCAAACAATAGCCATTACAATGGCCCGTATTCTAGAAGCCTCCTTAACTCTAAGGTCCACTTTTAAGCTTTTGTATTCTGCCCTGCAAACAATAGCTAAAGGTAAACTTGGAGTTAAGGAAGCTTCTAGAATACGGCCCAAAGTGTAGACCAAACAGTATCTTGCCATTGCATTGTAGTACACAAAATAGTTCTGCAGTTATAGTGTAGTGTAGACAAAACATAGGGCTGTATTCAAAAAGGGTAATCATCGCACGATTAAGACTTAGACGCATGTAACTTCACTAAATGCACACACTTCCACCATACATTTGACGAAGTTACACGCGTCTAAGTCTTAAACACCCTTTTTGAATACGGTCAGTAGTCTTTGCCATTACAGTCTAGTGCAGAAAAAATCTGCTCTTCATTGAGAATCAAGGCATTCTTAACACTGTGTCTTCTTTCCAGGATCGAGAGTTTGTTGAGATGGAGTCTGCGTACAACGGTGCCCCGACCAAACCCTCCAACACCCCTCCGCTTTCCCCCAGCCCGTCGATCACCTCCATTGAAAACAGAAAGACCGGCTGCTGTGCACGGAGGTCGTCAAGTCGAAAATATCTGGTAAAGTTTAATACGAAAGTAATTATCTCAATATTTTCTTAACATTCTTGCTTGCAACTAGGGTTATAGCCAGTCTTTTCATTTTCTGCAAAACCAATATCAGGAAGTCTTTGAAATGCTGCAACCATGACAACATGTCCTGTTGTAGGTCATCCTTTGAGTTGTACAAGCTTTCCTGGGTACGCGAACTCAGACTTGACCCAAGAGGCAAAGATGTTGACTCTAAATATAACGCTGTCACTTTTTATAGAAAGTCAATTTTTTTGCGAAATTGCCCTGTTTACTTGGTACTTTCGTTGACCATTCAAACTTGCTCCTATTTCAAGAAGCTGTAATGCTTACCTGAAGAAAAGACAAACGATACATGACTTTCTTGAGCTAACAAAAAAGGGGTCGACTGATGAAATTGGCTGTCTGAGTCAGTGCAAATCTTGGCCGACAACTTTGAGGCATCAAATTCAAAGCGTAACAGCTTTTGAATATCGGGGATATTGTGTTGCCTGCTTATGAGCAAAGAGAAACCTGAATAGAACTGATAATGACATGGTATTGATATCAAAAGTAATTACCATGAATACAGAAGAAGCTATACCCTGGTTCATAAAGGTATCGCATGGTGGTTGGTTTGGCTTGGGTCTCTGCTTGGTACCCTCTTTCTTCGTCACCAAACAGAACGCTTGCTTTCCTCTACTGATGGTTAATAACTGATCCAAACATTTTCACCCATAGCTTGAGAATTATGTGAAATTTTTATATGGTTTGGTAATCTGCTTAAATTGCATGTGGATGAATTATCTTGCCATCCAATTTCGCCATACAAAACTGAAAATTAACCAGTGACTTTTTTAACCGTTTCATTCAAATTCATTCAAACATTTTCATAAGAAATCCAAATAAACTCCCACTGATTTCGAAGTCATAAATCTAACTGCTACCTGTTGTAAAACTTTCTAATTTTCATCCTGAATTTAAACACTTAGCGGGAAAATGAAAGGACTGTAATCAGTTAGAGGTGATCTTGTCCCTGTTATATCTCTGCATGCGGCGGGTCCCAGATGTTCCCGAAATCAGTAGATATCCCACACTTCATGGCCGTTTTAGACATCAAATCAAAAGATGACAGCCTCTAGTGAAGGCCCTTGACCCTGAACACAAAATTTCCATTTTCATTAGCATTTTTGATCAAAGTAGACTAACCTTTTGGCCTAGCGCTGTCCAGTTTGAAATTCAGATGTTTGTGAATAATACATTTTAACATGAATGACAAAATTGGCCAGTAGGTGGCGTCTGAGACCTGTGTATTGCTTGTTGGCATGCATCCTGAGGTAATCAGCGGTTCTCGGCACTCGCACCTGATGTCAACCGCACGTAATTGGTGCAGTGAAGTAGGGAGTGAGGGCTAGAACCACTGATTACGTCAAGATGGTGGGCATGATATGGAACCAAAGTGCAGATGGTATGGATCCCGGCTTTGATTTGCTAGTTCAGGATCACACATATAGGTGGTGATCACATCTTGGAATGGGAACTTTCAATCCAGTATCTAGGTACATTATGTTAGGTGATAATGTACATGTACATGTACAAGATACACTATGGTATTGCCCCTTGAGACTTTCGTATTGAATAATGCACCGCATGTTAACCTTTTGCAGTATCTAACTTGGCCTGTCCTACAAATAATGTAACGGGCATTTACATTATGCCTTTTACATTGCATCATGCTGTATTGCTTCTTTGGCATGATTGTAACGTACATTGTGCTGTGTTACTTACAACATCAATGTACCCGGTAATGTATAATGAAATCATTTACATTATGTATGCATCATTATACATTACCCTTTGTTCCATCTAATGTCATCAGTGCATGAACAACATTACAAAGTGCATCTTTGACTTTTTGAAAAAAATGTTGTCGGAAGTGTTGTATGACCAGGTGGTCCACATGATATTGGATGCCACCTGGTGGTGAAAGTGGGAACAAATTCATACGAGACTAGGCCTTTGGCTGGACTCGATGAAATGGATAGGAAGCCAAAGATAGGTTATTGAAATGTTGTTGCAGGTATCTATTGATAAGGGAATAGGCTCTCCTCTTCCTCATCACCTTACTCTCACTTCCTCGATCATCCAGTTTCCTCCTACACTTGGTGAAGGTTCTGTCCAAATTCTCCGTCATCACGTCACAGCCACTTTTTCTGCAGCAGAGCAACACACCCCGTTCCAATCTTTAGGGACTGGGGTGCGTTTCTCTGCGGCAAGTTGAGTTTGAATGTTTTGTTTATTCAGTCATGTCTGGGGCAAGACGCAATCATCTCGAGGTCTCACGAAGCAGAACCGCTGAAAGTGAGTAGATATACTTCAAAAAATCTTCAAATTCTGGAGGAAAACTTCAATGTTGTGCAACACTACATATTAGGAATTCGTTTGGGGGAAGAAGTTGATGTTGTATGACACTTTTTGATCGTTTTTTTTATGGACATGTATGGAGGACATTTTGATGTTGTTTGACACATTTGGCGAGATTTTCTATTTCAATGTTTCAATAATGCTGTTTGAACCAAACATTCAATTTTTCAAAGTGGAAAGCAGATTTTATGTTCAGTGTCCCCTTTGCCATGTGGTTCCATTGTGTCCGTGTATGTTGACTTCCTACAGTAACACAATAGAGTTGAACAACACCTTCTTTCCTGAAAGTGGTTTGCCGTTGGACCTTCAAACTCGCTGTATGTGTACCCCATAAGAAAGTGCTTCTTTCCTGAAAGTACGGTACTTTGCCCTTGGACCTTCAAACTCGCTGTATGTGTATCCCATAGGAAGGCACTTCTTTCCTGAAAGTAATTTGTCCTTGGACCTTCAAACTCGCTGTATGTGTACCCCATAGGAAGGCACTTCTTTCCTGGGAGTAGTTTGCCCTTGGACCTTCAAACTCGCTGTATGTGTACCCCATAGGAAAGCATTTCTTTCCTAAAAGTAGTTTGCCCTTGACCTTCAAACTCACTGTATGTGTACCCCATAGGAAAGCACTTCTTTCCTGAAAGTAGTTTGCCCTTGAACTTCAAACTCACTGTATGTGTACCCCATAAGAAAGCACTCCTTTCCTGAGAGTAGTTTGCCCGTGGACCTTCAAACTCACTGTATGTGTACCCCATAGGAAAGCACTTCTTTCCTGAAAGTAGTTTGCCCTTGAACTTCAAACTCACTGTATGTGTACCCCATAAGAAAGCACTCCTTTCCTGAGAGTAGTTTGCCCGTGGACCTTCAAACTCACTGTATGTGTACCCCATAGGAAAGCACTTCTTTCCTGAAAGTAGTTTGCCCTTGAACTTCAAACTCACTGTATGTGTACCCCATAAGAAAGCACTCCTTTCCTGAGAGTAGTTTGCCCGTGGACCTTCAAACTCACTGTATGTGTACCCCATAGGAAAGCACTTCTTTCCTGAAAGTAGTTTGCCCTTGAACTTCAAACTCACTGTATGTGTACCCCATAAGAAAGCACTCCTTTCCTGAGAGTAGTTTGCCCGTGGACCTTCAAACTCACTGTATGTGTACCCCATAGGAAAGCACTTCTTTCCTGAAAGTAGTTTGCCCTTGAACTTCAAACTCACTGTATGTGTACCCCATAAGAAAGCACTCCTTTCCTGAGAGTAGTTTGCCCGTGGACCTTCAAACTCACTGTATGTGTACCCCATAGGAAAGCATCTTTCCTGAAAGTAGTTTGCCCTTGAACTTCAAACTCACTGTATGTGTACCCCATAAGAAAGCACTCCTTTCCTGAGAGTAGTTTGCCCGTGGACCTTCAAATTCACTGTATGTGTACCCCATAGGAAAGCATCTTTCCTGAGAGTAGTTTGCCCTTGAACTTCAAACTCACTGTATGTGTACCCCATAAGAAAGCACTCCTTTCCTGAGAGTAGTTTGCCCGTGGACCTTCAAACTCGCTGTATGTGTACCCCATAGGAAGGCACTTCTTTCCTGAAAGTAGTTTGCCCTTGGACCTTCAAACTCACTGTATGTGTACCCCATAGGAAGGCACTTCTTTCGTGGGAGTAGTTACCGGTAGTTCTGGAACTTCAAACTCACTACATGTGTACCTCATCGGAACATCTGCTGGGAACTTCAAACTCACTGTAAGTGTACCTCACGGGAACAACACTTCTGACACAACTACGCATCATCTGATCATCCGTACACTGTAAGATCGTCCAACGAAAGAGAGCCACCTGTTGTCATGATAATGAAGACACTGGGCCATTTTGAAGATCCATCCATGATAACTGAGTGTTTTCCGTTGATCTGTCCATATCGGTTTTGATGTGATAATATGTACCTGTCCAGAAACCTAAAGTCTTACTTTTGGGGCCTACCTATATCGATCGAGTAATTTGAAGTCTGTAGTGCGTCAATAACTATAATTGTCATGGTTGTGGTGATTTGGTGACCGTGAAGTTATCGAGATTAACTAAGTCTTGTTTTAGGAGAGGTTGCAAGAATCTGTGTTAGTGACTTCCCTTTCTTTCTAGAATAGCGTGATCTGTTTGAACCAAGTGATGGAATGGAGATGCATGTCCTGTAGAAAGTGTAGTGACTGGGTGTTCATGGATGTTGTGTTCTATGTATGTTCTCCTGTCTGTTAGTGGATTCATCTTCTCCGTTCCGGCTTGCCTCCATCCTTCCTGTTGCAAGAATCCCATATCGTCTTATATGCATTGATTTAACACTGATGTCCCAATCCTTACCGTCCTTCTGATGTTAGAAACACACCACGTTGTCATTCCAACCCACATCATGGGCCATATTTTAGAACGTTCCTTAACATTGAGGTCCACCTTAAATCTATTGTTCTCGATGGTTTTACAATAGACTTTAGGTTGACCTTAACGTTAAGGAACGTTCTAAAATATGACCCAAGGTTTCCCAAATTCCACATGCCTTGCACAAGGCCAGTTCCACATTGCAACCACAACAAAAAAGGTTCTTCATTGTCAGCCCCTCAAACACTTGCCTACTGATCACTCGCATGGAGTGGGTGCCGCGCTTTGCATTGCTCTTGTTCAGCATGATATCAGCTGAGAATGAGGAGAGACTCACAGTGTGGTTGTTGCCAAGGTTGGGACTGCCAACTCAAGAAAATGGGAGTATCAGGACCACTTCAGTGTGGAATGTTTTGTTATACAGTACGTTGCACAATTGACCTCCCTTCTGCGCCGCGCACCACCCGTGTAGCACATGCAGCGTCATCCTCGTATCTTCCGAGTACGTGGCGCGGCGTCATGGAAGGCATGCAGTGAAGACGTAACGTCATTCACCCGACGTCACGCAACAGAGACGCGTAACGTACCCGTACCATACGTGATGAACTGAAGGATACCTTCCACGCCACGTCCGCGGAAGGTGCGCGGATAAAGGGAGGTCAATTGTGCAACGTACTGTAAATGGAGGCCATACCATTATACATTATACACTGCAGTCCGCAAGTGAGCATGGTGCCTGATCGCTGGCTGTTCGGGCAACTGGAAGTGCCTCGGGTCCCACAAAACGTCATATCACCCTACCTCATGGGCGCCACGGTGTGATAGTTTGTGAATTCGTACCAACTTTGCTATGTAAAAGTTTGTCATTCTAATTCACCTTTTGTTGATTTTCAGCCGACGCGATCATCGCCGGAATCTGGTCAGGAAGAATTAAATGATCTACAACAGATACATCTGCCAACGATTAACCGAACGTCTCGTTCCAGCCTCAATGCCATCCCAATAAGCACCACCAATAATAAAGCAAACAATACCACGACGGTGACGACGGCCATTGTCACCATGCCGTCACGTCGAGTACGAACTCTGATGCCGAGTCGATGCGAACGCCGAGTACGTGCAGCGCGTCACCGCAGAATCCAAACGTGTGCCGGGTATCCACGCTTTAATGGACAAAGTAGCTAGTTCAGGATTTACAATGTCTTGATCAGGGAGTTCAATTTCTGGTCTGTTTCATTGGTTGAGGGTCCAGAAGCAGCTCAATCCAGATGTCTAGCAGGCGTCAAATTTGGAGAGAAAAATAGGCAGAAAATACTGTTTCTGAAAAATTGAAATTGTTTGGAAGGGATGACAGCTTACAAGGCTATTTTGACTGCAAATTGTGTTTCACGTTTGTAGCAGGCGAACTGGTTAAAGGAAGGACGCTGTGCGAAGACGAATGCACAGTACGATGCATTGTACGGGTAGGCTACATGACGTCAACAGTTGGTCAGACAGAGGAGTGCGTGCAGGCAGATCTAAGAATCTCATTGGACAGTGAATGATGTCATGTGATCGCAAGCGAGATGAATACGTCACTATCACACTAAGTGCTAGTTAAGGAAGTCACGAAGTACTACAAGTGGTCGGTTTGAATTCACTAACGGCTGTGTAGCAACCACCACTGTTCCTACTCAAAGTAGGCTTTTTTCTCTATCGTACTTAATACGAAGTATGGATCTTTTCAATGTCTTGATTCAATATATGAACATATATGGTTGTGAAGCAGATATTTTCATAATAGTCAAGACCTACATCGTTTCACTTTTGACAACTTTTGATATTTATTGTTGTGATACCTGTGAGTATTCATGGTTTAGAATTTATGAATATTCGTCTCCATAATTAATATTAATTAGCGTGTATATTCATCGTTATGAATATTCATAGATTGCTCATCAATATTCATGAGAAAGAAAGACTGAATGATTGTACGGTATCCATAAGAATAAGTCTACAGAGTGGAATACAGAAATGAGCAATGTTCATTAATATTCATGTATAAATGTATGAATATTCATGTCTAATTAATATTAATTAGCTCGGCGCACATGGATATGAATATAGACGGTTGCATGTAGGGTATTCGTTAGAAAGATGACCATGACTTGTTCTTGTGACACATGAGCGCCCACTCGTGTTGGGTTTGTGAGTCTGTCATGCCCGCTATAGATAGTGCAAACTTGACCTGTATAAAAATTCACATATTCTGTGTGTTTTTCAGTGTTCTCTTTTTATCAAAGATTGGGCGCGTGAACCCTTAACTGACCTATCCTGTGCATATGTATCATAAAATTCCTGGCCAGATTGCATTTGGCAAATTTTCTCATGATTTGGAGAGAACGTTTTGAAATCAACTACAATAGGGTTGGTTATTTTGCTTCCTGTGGTGAGCTTCTGAATCAGAAATAAGCCACCTGGTGGTGAAAAATTGTATCACATATTTTGCCGAGGTATGTACAGAAAGGCACGAGTGTGTGATAAATCGCAAATCCTTTTTAGAAAACAGAAAATCTGGGCAAGGGGGCACTGCATCGTCTCTCTCATTAAAAAAAAACATTCCATTATTGATGCGAGGTGAACTGGGGAGTGAAAATATCGATCTTTCCAAGTTTGTATATGGAGAAGATTGCATAGAAGTCTATTAAAACTAACAGTAAAGTATAAAGTCTGTTCGCTCTACTAATTCTAGATGTAGATTAACTAAATTGTGATTCCAAATGAACTAGGCTTCCCTGTTTGGTTTGTAGGTATGGTTCAATGAAAGACTCCTTTCAATTTGCCGTTTATAGGCCGGCGATAATGTGGCAACTACCGGATGTAGTTGGTAGGCCCTAAGGTGCACTGCGGTAAGACTCAAAAATGATTTTGGCATCTATGCAACTGAAACGAGGTGATTCGTTCAGTTTAGTAAACAGCTGTGATAATATATTTGGATTTGAGAAGTAAAGCTGCTAGAATAATTGAAAGAAAGGTGACTAGCGTATAAGTTGATCTCTAAGCAGATGGGGCTGATGTGGAAACCAGCATCGGATTAAATAAGATGTTCTGTCAAATTGGTTGTCTGATGTCTGCAGCTTCTATAGCCTCTTTGGTTACCATGACAACTGGGTCATTACTACGTCTCTACAAGATGTGACAGGGGTCGTTGATAAGTGATGATGCAGATGACACTCCTCTGTCATAGTCGTCGAAATATTGACCACGTTTTTGTCACATCCATACTGTTACAAACTTGGCATTGAATCCATTGCTTTACCTTGATTGAACTGGTGATGCTGGCAGCTCCCAAGTGAACCCTAGTCATTTCCTTTATTTCCTTCAGTTATGTTAACTCAAATGCATAAAACAGGGTTTGAAAGTCTATGTGATGGGTGCATCCCTAAACAGGGCTGTGTGGTTGCTCCCTTGCCTAGAGAATGGTATAGATGGGTTTCTGAGGATGGGAAATGGTGTGGCGTTTATAGTGGCAGCAAGACTTACGGTGTTTCCTTACCTACTTATCAGTGGAGAGTCCTTGAAGCATCCTGTCACTGTTTTGATATGTTGGGTGTCGGAATGTATCAGTATAAGAACACTTAAGTAACACTTGCTTAAGAAAAGAACACTTAGGTACCTCTTGCTTAGAATAAGAATACTTAGGTTACTCTTGCTTAAAGTAAGAATACTTAGGTTACTCTTGCTTGAGATAAGAACACTTCAGTGGCTGTTGCTTGAGATAAGAACACCTAAGTAATACCTACATAAGATAAGAACACTTAAGTTCAGTTGCTTGCAATAACAAACACTTAAGTGGCACTTGCTCACGATAAGGACACTTAGGTACCGTTCTTGCTTATGATAAAAACACCTGAGTGACACTTGCGTAAGATAAGAACACTTAAAGCCCCACTGTATTGAATTTGAAAAACGCAAATCGTCGCCGCGATTCTTGACGTCAGTGCACGACGTCACGACGTCAGCGTAGTGTAAAATGTACTGCGCTCCACCTGAATACATAGGGCTCTCCCTGCAGTTTTTGTTCAATGTGTGCTCAACCCTATGCCTTGATTCTCTGAAGTACGTATCAGACAAGCATTTTGGGGACCTTCACAAGCTATGAGACCTCTATGTGCGCTCTCCTAACATTTTGAAAATATCGTAAAATTCAATACAGTGGGGCTTTAAGTGGCAATTGCTGGAGGAAAGAACACTTAAGTGTTTAAGTGGCACTTGCTGAAGATAACAACACTTACATGTAAGTGGCAAACTGGTATGAATTACTTCTGAGCATCAGCTATGAAGGTATGAAGCACTTCAATTCAAATGACTACATGTACTTACTGAGAACGCATCTCACTGTTACATTTTGATGTCCAACATCTATCTGAAACAGTTCAGTGTTGCAGGATAGTCATGGAATTGGGCAAACTTAGAGGGATGACCCTGTTCACTGGACAAAGATCATCACACTGTTATCGATATGGTAACGTCTTTACATTTTTATAATTTCATGTTCATATTATTTCTTATTTTCAGGATATCCAACATTTTCACGTGTTTGAGACAGCGTTTATGCATCTCTCGCATTGCCGTATATAGAAATTTTGTTCGTGCGTGCACAGCGTTCTAATAAGAGGTTCTTTGGTGACTATGTTACCGTGCATAATCTTCTTATCTGCCTTTAAAAGAGTCTTATGTAATAGTGTATATAGATAAGTCAATGGACCTTCGTGCTGTCTCCTATTCCGTAGCACATGTAGTTGTACAGTTTTTATCATGTACATTCTCCATAGGGTCGGTGTTCGACTTGTTGCAGGTGGAAATGATGTCTGGTTTTCATTTAATCCTTTGAAATAAAGCATCGTTCACGTGTTATGATTCATTATATAAGAAATCTAGGTGTTTATATCATAATATTGTGATGCCTTCCTTTCTGCTGTCATGCACCTCACATTAGCAATTCACAAATAAGTCTCACGGAAATGTTGCTACATAAGGCCTACTCCAACAGCCTCCGGCAGACCTTTCAGAAAGCTAAGCAGACACGGGAGCAACTCTACCCAGTAGTAAACCTGGGCTGCCCTCTGGTGGTAAAAGCAGGGAGTGTGATCAACTGGGCTGTCAGCCTTGTTCTACACTACTGTGTAGTTAGTAGTGCAATACAGGCTGTTGCAACAATCGATCACACACCCACTGTGTTTTACCATCAGAGGGCTCCTTCCACACTCTTCCACAAAGCCACTACATCTTATTAAGAAAATCAGACATTTTTTCCATGGCGTCGACAGGAGCGCCACCTATGGAATCATCACATGACATTTTTTCTCGCGCTAATATCATAACATCCCTCAGTGATCCTGGACTTGTATGATATACCCCCTGAGGAATGTTCTTGCATTTTCTGCCTTTTTCAGAATATTCATCTTCCGAATGGGGATTGTTTTCATGTTTATACCGTTAAAATGCAACTTAAAAAAAACAAAAGAAAAAATACAAGTGGTTTCTTTGTCTGTTGATGGTTCAGTTGTGTTTGCAAAAAATGACTGAGATGTGTAAGTACTCATCGGTTCCATATTGTGATTTTACAAAATATTTTGAATATATTAGTATATAGAAACTATCTCATTGTACAATGATCCTTATCTTAAACATCAATGGAAGTGGATTCTAGTCAAAGTGCGTTTTCTCATCAATAGTGTTTGAGTCATGTAAGTTGTAGTGGTAAACTCGATGTAATATAGATATAAATAGCATGTCCCACAGCGTGAAAATTTAATATCTCACGCTCAGGAGTTTATGAAGTTTCTCTATGATGTGAATATTTCTGCATGTTTACGAGTCGTGTAAAAATCAACCGAAGAATCAAAAGCCTTTTTTAAATGCTTTTCCCGTCAATCTTTCTTTAGTCATCACAAATGCAATTGTGAATTTTTACCACGGTTATTTTTGTTTAGTGCTTTTTATGAAGGCCTTCACAGTTCCATTTTTGCTAAGGATAGCAGCTTTACGTGCTCACAATTTGCCATGGTGATCTGCAGACAGAAATCTGTTGGTTTGAATCTGAAATAGACCTGCCTAATCTTATGTCGGCGATCCAATTCCCAGTTGTCGCCATTATACGTATAATCTGAAAGTGGCCCTCCTCAACTATAGTATAGGGGTTTTCTCAGGGTCTACAGTCATTGGCATTTATGTAGCCTGATGTAGCCTACGTAGCCTGACATTTTGAAAATCCAGCTATTTAAACGAGACTCAGTCTTGTCCCCATTTCTTCAGGAAAATAGTGTGTAAATCTCTTGTTTCCATCCTTCAGGAAAAGCGTGTAAATTTCATTTTCACGTTTCAAAAGAATAGCGTGTAAATCTATTGTTTCTAGATTCCTATGGCAAATATGGTAGCACTGCATCTTTGCTTTGTGATCTGCACCTGTTTATTTTTGCATATTTATTTTGTATTTTAGAAGCTGTCCATTATGCCATTGGAAAATAACGCCTTTTAATATCATCCTTTTGTATTGGTTCAACTTCACCGGGTCCTTCTCAAAAGATCCTTCAAATGGTTCAAATCTCGCAGGCTGTTTGACATCACTGACATTTCCTAACTAAAAAGAAGGCAAAGGTAGTGCAGTGACTTCAGTTTGTGTGATCAAATGACCTCAGATGACCTTCACTGGATGTCCTTCACCAGATGACCTTCCCCAGCAGCCATCTTCCTCGTTGCTGTGGAAACAGTTATTTTCTGGATTTCCACAGCAAAGATCCATAATGGTTGCTTGGGAATCTGGCGTGTAGGTTATCTGCCCCCAGTCGTCTAGATCTTGGCCCTTTCCTGGGAAAATCAAGAGGCTGTTCAACAAGTCTGCAATTCACTTGACCTTGATCAATGACCTTGGTGTTTTTCGAGATCAGGAAAAGTCTTAAGATATTGAAGCATTATTACCACTGTTGACCTATTGCTATCAACATCGGCTAAAAGCCACGATACCGGTACTCATAATCGCTGCTGTGCACCATTACGCTGCCGTTCTGCAGTCAGATATCCATGATATAGCTTATGGCTATGCATAATGGAACAACATGGAAAATCACTTTCTATGGTTAAGCTACTTCCTGTTCTCGGGCAATTTGGGTGAATTGAGAGGAAATCAAAGGAATCAAGCTGAAATCCAACCGATGCGTTGGTGTTGTTGTGCTTAAGTGACCTTGGTGGTTTAACCATTGCACAGTTGTTGAGGGCAATTTAAACTTGAATTTGTCTCAAAGGTCGCACACCTTGACCTTCTGCCTTGAGAGGCCACATTTTTGACTAGACACCGTCCAGTAAGCCTATCCTTTTGTACACAAGTTCTGGTTCTTCTCTGGTTGAAATATTGATGATGAAATGCAGAATCAAGGCAACGTCACATCACAACCAGTGAGATAGCCTACCCATCCTCTGAATTTGAGGTTGGAAATTATCCAAAATATACAGCTCATGCCACAGTGGAAGATATGCAAATTATCCAAAATATACAGCTCATGCCACAGTGGAAGATATGCTATTTTGGAAAGAGATTAAAAATACAGTTCATACCATCTTCTAAAGCAATGTCCAGCCTTCTCAACTGCTTAACTAAATGGGCTCTTCTAAATTATTGGTTGTTCCCAGCCAAACCAGAGCCTTTGCCAGTCACTCATCAGTGACAGAGCCAGTCAGTGATAGCAGTGCTGACATCTCCTAAACATAGGTAGAACTAGAGTGGAAAGCTTATTTCGTTCATATCAATTGTCACATTTCTTTCTGTCAGAAGCGATTGCTTTTGTCATGTACTGGTAAAGCCTGTCGAAATCTTGCAAGAAATTGTTCTAAACTGGTGTGTATGATGTTGCCACCATCAGTCATAGTCTGAATTTTAGACTCTGATGTAAACTAGCATGAATTATGTTGCCACTGCTGTAGACTGAAATTGTCCCAAACTGGCCTCCACGCCCTTCATCTTTGAGGTCCAGGTCACTCATGTTGACTTCGCTGTCTCTCCAGTCAGTGTTGGTCACAACAGCCTGCTCCATCTACTTCAAATTCATGAGTTTAAAAATCTATTGTTTTGTTGAATTTTCCTATCACTCTTAACATTCAACTACACCTAGCTTGTTAATTCGGGAAACACCTGTTGAAATTATCTAAATCCAGGTTCATGTTCAGGTCAGTTACCTCCCACTTAATAGTAATACATGTACATATACTTTGAAAATCAAGTGGAAGGGTATTCACCACACATCTGTCAATAATATTTTAGACTCGATTATGCTCTGAAAAGGGACATTATTACCATAAAGCACTCGTGACCTTGTAAGGTTGTTTTCCCCAAATGCCAAGCTTGGTGTTTTTGTAACGTTATGACACAAACAAAAGTGTTCTAAAGGTCATGATGTATATAGCCCAATGTGATGCTGACTGAGTTGATGCGTAAAATTTTCCCCAAGTTGTTAAGGTTGAATGAAATTATATTGTTCCTGGTACACAATATTGTGCTCTTGTCTACGAATCCGTCGTAAGACAATATCACATTGGGTGATTTCAGAGTTGGTGTTAACACTGACACCAACACTAACCCCCATCTCAACACCAACTTTGAAGTCAAGCAGTGGTGTTGGTGTTAACACCTAGTGTTGGTGTTACCCAATTTCAAAGTTGGTGTTGAGTGTTAACATCAACACCAACTTTGAAATCACCCATTGTAATAAAATCAATGTGCAATTTATATTCAGACATATTTTGGGCATTTTCAAACATTTTGAGCTGAAGACCTCATGGTTTCAAACAATGACAACTGAATGACCTTGATTCAAGGTCATTTTCAAGGTCATGACCTTGGTCATTGGCGTATAAAAGGCTGCTCATCATGCAACTCCTGCAGAATCCTGTTGCACTAGATCTGCAGCATTTACGGTAGGAACCCATGATATTTCAATCTGAAAAATCTCTCTCTGTGTGAACAAATTGAACTTCAAACATCGGTGATAAGATATATGTACAGTACCGGCACAAAATTGCACAAATGTTGTATGTTTTTTGAAGAAATTGGCCGCTTGCGTACGGCATACCTACCATAGTCTGTATGACTTGGACCGGTGAACATATTGCGTGATATTTAAGTTCAATGACCAGTGGTGAAGAGAACTCCTGGGAAGTAAACTTATATGATCCTTTTCTCAAAATTCAGCCCTGGATGGGCATTTTTAACCTGTCAAGGGGTGCCATGTGGATTTGAGTCGTCTGTATTGTTAATGTAGTGATGTGATTATGATCAACACCTTCTGCATCGCACCCTCTATCGTGGTGTATACCCTTCGGTTCTCATGAGATTGGCAAAGTGATCGTTCATATGCATAGTTGCAAAAATCGTTATGTCATGCTTTCATATTTAGCGCATTGGCTTTGTTGAATTTTGAATCAAATTTGCCTGCAGTTAGGTGACGTGTGGTAACACACATATGTGATAAGTGAATCCAGTTGTAATACTATAAGTGATTGTACT
>NMRB01001188.1:130593-198342 GCA_002633025.1 Notospermus geniculatus
GGCAAGGATGACAAACAGGGTGATCCAATAAAGAAGTTACATCTGAAAAAAAGCTACTCCACATCATTCCTGGTATAATAATAAATATAAAATCATCTGTCGATCAATGTGTTTCACTATGGCGACGGGGATAAAAATGAAAAAAACACTGCCGGTGTAACAGTAAAAATAGTTACCATGTAAAAAATGTCCGCTTCTATTTTTCAATGACGGATTTAGATGCATGGCTGGCTGTACATGTTCAAACCAACCACCCAGAGAAAATGTAACAACAGGAACTTTTATTCCCAGGACAGTTTTTCCGAGGGACATTCTTTCCTGTCACACCAGGGCTCGAACCACTTCATTGAGAATCAAACACGTATACTAGATCTTTTATGGTTTCTACAATCCGATATTCCAGTTTCGTCTCTGGGGTTCCTTGGGCGTGCTTTGGTGCACCCCCGAGGTCCCATACCACCCAGGTCATGCAACCCAGGTGGGCGAGAGACGGTCTTTGAGACCCTTGTCGCTTGCTGTGCATATTGCTTGTTGCACTTTTGCGACCCTGTCAGAGTCTACATGTCCTGCAGCGTCTGCCTTGGCGATTTGTGGTCCACTGCCAGTTCCTGAACACTCACTGAGCGAGATGGTGCTTAATGGTCATGGCTGAGCCAAAGATGGCCGGTTTCTACTGCCTTTGGCTGCGGTAGTTTAAATCCTTATTTTTATTAAATTAGATGATATTCGCATGACCCTCTGTTTCGCCTCAATATCATCGGGCCATTGACGGAAGCAGACTCTCCTGTCATGAGAGTGACATTGGAGTCATTCTCCCACTGCAGAGGCTTTCACACACGCTCCTCTTCGATCATCCACTTGCACTAACTTTGTATGAAGAGGAGCGAGACCAACGAAAACCCTGCTATGGGAGGATGCGTTGGAGTGGAATATCACCTACTGGTTCAGGAACCACTCTTTGCTAATGAATTTACAGTTTTGTGTTGATTCATTATCTTTTTTGCATCATCAATCTACCTTTGTTGCTGCTTCCTAATTGAGACGAAGTTACCAGAAAAATCTGCTGACATCTTCTAAGTGAAGTAATTAATTAGTTCATAAATATCAGAGTAGGAGATCGTTAAAAGGTATCACAGTATCAGTTTACTGCTTAATGAAGCAAGTGAATTGATTATAATCACATGAGCATCCTCTTTCCTGGAGCTTTTTTAAATCCATAATGTCAAATCTATGTTACTGGGGATGTCACAGTTGGGTGTTGTTGGTGGTTGGTGTAATAACTGTCACAAAGGGAACTTGGCACTTAAAGTGACAGTGTATGCATGAGGTATGCCTCAGTATCCCTCCCCTAGCGGCGGAATTGGGAACCAACTTGATAAGACTGGTGTCCGGCCCAACACATACAAAAGCAGTGGTAACACCTAGGCTAGGCTGATACAGTGACGAAACCATCCTTTTCATCATTTGAGACTTTCAACGCTCTGTCATAGCGTGACTAATCCTTCATCAAGTAAGGTCCCATACTTCAACTCATTCTTATATGTGTGGCAATAGTCTCAATGCCTAATTGGTAACTTTGATCATTCAAATAGATCGATATGAACAGTCTTGTTGAGCATGCACAAACGAGGTTACGTCCGCCACCACGAGACAGAAATCTAACGCACAGTGGCGTTTTAACACATGCGACAGGTCTGTTCAGTTCAGTTCAGTCAGGTTTACATGTACATGTACATGTATTCTCCATCACAAATTTACAAATTTGGAAATCGCAGTTAGAGGTTATATTTGATGTTTTTGAGTAATAATAATAATTACATGTAGGTTAATCATAATAATAATAATTAGGTTAATTATTATTAATGAGTTAATTAATAATGAGGAATAATAATAATTAGGTTAATCATAACAGTAATAATTAGGTTAATCATTGTTGTCTCATTTCCCCTTGTAAGATGAGCTGAGCTAATTCTTCAGAACATACAAGTCCAGGGAGGTCATCGTCGGATTGCCTTCCTAATTGGCGAACCCGCCATTACTTGATGCACTCCGACTTATAAGGAATTACTTTATTGCGACAAGATAAAAAGCGTTCAGAACAATTAAGCGGATCTTGCCTTTAAAAGTGAATGAAACCTCCTTCCTCGCCCTAAAAACGCTTTCCCGTGAACAGATAAGATTGATCAGCTTCGTACAGGCTTCTTATGGCTGTTGATAGCAACATCTACCTCGTAGCTGTCATCGTGCGGAAATTAAACGCAGGATCTGAGGATGTTTGTTCATCTTTGGTACAGGTTTCTGGGGCTGTTACGACCCCCCTCCCTTTGTTTGGCTGTTCTGATCGACAGACACACCCAACTGAGTCTTTGAACATGTCAACATGCATGACAAGTTCATGGCGGGTACAGGGCGAGGGGCATTCTCCTATCACTTCTGACAGAATGAGACAGGAGCGGAAGTAGGGGAAGAGCACATCAGCAAGACTGCGTTCGGAGTCTAGTAGCGGTGGGTGGCTGAAACAATGTATTAACCCCACGCGTACCGACAATAGGGAACACCGATCACGCAGACCACGCGAGAATATACGCGTGGGTTTGAACTTATAGTACACAGATGCCACCTATTATTCATGACGATTCAAGGTGTGATTGGCCGTGCTTGGTGAACCGCATCTCTCGAACAATGAGCCTCTACAGGTGTCACATCTGCTCTATAAGTCATCATGTGACCAAATGGTGCTCCCCATTCCGAGGCTTCGTCAGATTATGGGATAGCCTCGACAAAATGTCCGCAAAATAACTTGCGATACTACATGTTACGGGTTTTTAACGTGAAACCACTGGATGAAACCACGAAACAAGTCCACAGTTATTTACATTTTTTGTATCCTGCTGACAGTGTCATGCGCGTAGATTGTGCACGTAGTACATATACATGTACATTACATTGAAATGTCATCACTTATTGCGAATTATACATTGGAATCACTTACATGTACATGTATTTTTAATGTTAGAGTCTAACATTAAAAATACATGTAAGTGAGTTAATTTTAGTATTTAAATGTCAAACTGCTTTGCCGACAAGTAATTAGTAATGTTCTGAAGGTCAGCAATGTTTGTATTGTGGTGAGCCCAGGCCATAAGGTCTTGTGTTGGAAAACACGAAAGGGTAGAAGTCATCCCTTGATGCGTGGTTCCACTCATCCTGAGGGTATCAGTCCTACGTCACGGCGCACGAAATTTGCGGTGACGGAGGAAGCCATTCGGAACTTGCGAAGGCAACTGCTCGGCAATTTTCGTAGACACTCGCATTTCCCCTCGGACACAATTCCAAGGCAGCCATCTTGAATGCGAAACGATTCCCTTGCGTTTCTGTGGGTTTGGATGCGGTCGCCTCATCACACCTGCAGCACCCTACGCATGAACCAACTAGGTCACACAAAAACGTTGCGTTATTGGATCAATAATTGGCAGATTGCGTGAGATACCGGTACGTTTATATATAATATGCCTCAACTTATCCAACAAATAAGGCTGAACATCTTAACAGGCCAAAATTCGGCCAAAATAGTCCCACGGTCCTAACGCCGGTGTCACGTGGATTTGTTGATAAACAAAATGGCTGCCGAGGTGAAATGCGCCACCCAGTGGACAGATAAGCAGTTCGTCTCAGGTCGTTCCGAATGGGAGGGAGCGAGCATCAAAGCGCCACCTTTATGCAACCAACCTCGTATGGTTGCTCGACAAGATTATTCAAATATGAATGATCAAGTTACCAATTAAAAGAATGAGTTGAGGCAAGGTACATGTACCTTATACTTGATAGAGAACTTCTCAAGTGATGAAAATGATGGGGTGGACAGAACACCAGTCTTATCATGTTGGTTCCAAATTCCGCCGCCAGGGGAGGGATACTGAGGCATGCTTACAGTGGCACTTTAAGAGCCCATGATTACCTAGCTGGATGGTTCCACTGCCATTGTCAATTTCAACGGGCACGCGAAACCTACCCGATGAGCCGACACGATATTCGATGATCAAAAGATTCAATCATCCGATTTTCATCTTAGTTCATTGATTTCTGTTGCAAGGTACTGGATGATCCGTAGGACGCTTTTTAGGCGGGGCCACATTCTTTCCTTTTCCATCATGTTCGTTCTATCATATTCTTAAAGGCACTGGCTAAATCGCAAAAATGTTGAGAATACTTTAAGACGCAAGCAAAAGAAAATTAGAGTCTATACATCACGATCTTCTACTAACTTTTTTTTCAAAGCATGGTGCATTACTACGTTTAATGAAAAATAGCCCCGGAATTTATTACTGACGAAATGCGACGTCTTTGAATTTTTCAGCAATGATATTATTGTATGGTTCTTTTTGTACTTTAGGAATCATCTCCGCCTAATGTACGCTTCTATCTCGTATCACGACCCTTTTCTGATAAATTTCTTTCACTTATTTCTCTACACGACAGATATCAGTTTTTCCCGGTGCCATTTTTCACGCTTGATTTCCATGGAAACGTTTCAGTGGCCTTTTACTGTGCTCTATCGTAGAGTACGCCATCACAACATACTATAGAAAGTGAGAATCAGAATTGACATTTCTGAATAATCATTTCGTTCTCTGATTACTAAATTTATCATCTAATAAATCATAACCTTGCCTGCCGATAACTTCCCCGCTTCGGCTGCCGAAAGATCTGGAATCTATTTGATATTTGATTTGATATTTGATATTTATTCAGACCAACACAATCAACAAATAATGGATACAACGAATAAGAGAAGAAAATATCATGGTCTGGGATACAACCAAGATCAAAGGTAGATCGCTAACGGTTGTACCCCATGACAAGGTGAATGAAATAAAATGAATTGAAAGGAGTACAATGACATACACTGACGCGATGACGGCTACTATAAATGAAGAAATACAAATTAAAGAGGATTAAAATTTACATGAGCACAAACGTANCACAGGTGTTACTTCAAATGAACACACTCCCACTGATTACATGTATGGCTTACGACACAGCCATTTTAACATACCATCAGAGGTCATTGTTGTGTGCATGTGCACTCTAAGCACCATCTACTAAACCAAAATATAGCCATGAATACATCAAGTGAAGAATACTCTATAATACAATACAGCAACAATCCAACATATACAGAACATCAATGTCACATACACTTTTCGTTGTTGATCTACCGTAGTCTCAAAAATTAAGCAGTTTGGTAAAAAAATAGATGTTTTGAAATCATTTCATACGTGATGGAGTTTTAGTATAATGAAAATAGCAGTATGTGATTTTATAGATGATTGACTTGATAATGTGAATACTGAATACATACGTAAATGTATTTGTAAAAGACAAATTTCAGAGCATTTCTCATAATTCACTTTGGCGGTCTTAGTATTTGCTCCCTAAGGTTGGGACCTTTAGGGAGCCACATTGATCAAGATGGTATGGAATCCCATTTCCTCATCCTGAATTTTCAGGGTCTGGGCCAAAGCTCCTCCTCTTGCACTTTGGGGAGTGTAGGGACCGTACAGACCAAGTTTTACGTGATTCCCCAGGCAATGAAGGCAATCAAGGGCTCATATGAATAAAGACTATCAAATGCTTTACCTTCAGATTTGTACAGCATCGCCTAGTGCATTTGTATTGCAAAATTCAAGTACACGTAAAAGCATTTACTAGTCTTTATTCATATTACCAATTGAGTCTTGTTGGATTTGTCCATCAGTGTTATTACAAAGATACGTGGGACAAACTCCTATACGATGTACGTGTCAGAGTGGTGGAGTGGAAACATCAGTGCCTGTCACCTCTGAAGGTTCAGGGTTCAATCCCTGGTCAGGCCCATCCTGCATGTGATAGAGAGCGAGACCTCTTGAAGTGACAGTGCAGGATTTCTCCAGGCTCTCTGTTTTTTCCAGCTATGCATGAAGAGCAGTCTACAATGTTATCAACAGAGCTAGTGTAGCTCTCAATTCAATAATTTAGATGGTTTGGTAACCATGACACAAGGTGATTCACATCTCATTCTCATTGTAAGAATCATTTCTGTCATCAGTTAACGAGTACACATGTTATTCATTACATTCCCATGCATGGCTGCTGACCCGATCAGGACCCCTGTTCCCAGTTAACTTAACAACGGCTTCGGGAACATGGGTCCTGGTCAATACCAGGGTCAGATTCCAGTGTAATCAATACATTTATACAACTGATACTACTGATTGTTACCTGCATGGTTGGTTACACATTGAATTACTCGAGTATTTTGTGATTGGAAACAACTGCTTGTCGTGGGATATCGTTTTTCATGAAATCCTGCAGGTTTGAGTCTTCCAGCTTTTCAGATCCCATGATATTTCGAGGTCACACTTGCACGCTAGAGGTTACTGATCAAAATCTCCGAGATACGACCTCGAACCCCATGAGCAGTCGTCCTGGGGACCAGACTGGAGGTCATGATGCCCATTTCAATTTGTGGAAGGAGTCTGTTCATGTGTGGTTTTGAAGAACACAGCATTTTATATTTTTTTCTTCAAATTGTTCAGCTCTATTTAAATATTTCCACATCCACATATATCAGGTGCATGCAAGCAATCCAGAACGACCACTCGGATTTCGTCTTCATTATCAACTGTTTATGCATCTTTTCCTAAGGGCCTCAAAAGAGATAAGATTCAACAGCCTCTCTCTTCAAGAGAACATATATATTCATGAAGACAGTGAGTGTCTGACCAAGTAATAGTGGCCTTTTATAACCCATCCCATCCCGAGCACAATGATATAAACATAAACACTTAATGTATACCAAAACATAACATTTGATTACGTTACTCCACATTCATTGGACTAGACAAGAGAAACAGGTGAAAATACACGAATATTCCAGGTTTTTAGAACCCTTCACTGCTCGTGGCGATTCCATTAGAAACACAATTATGCACATGATTGAGAAAGGACAGTAAACTCTGTCACATAGGTATTCACTGGGAAGCACTCAGTGACAGCTTTTCAATGCTACCTATTTGATAGGGTTGATGTTCAGTTTCAGTCTTTTTTACAAGGATAACCCATGGCAGTGAAAGAGTTACCAGTACTGTACCAGGCCATTATCCTGGGATTACCATTCCTGGGGGCATGTACTGCATGCATTATGTGGAGGCCCCAAAAAACTGGCCCTGCAAAGAACTTTAAAATTGAAGGCACCGTTTCTTTTGGCTGAACATAGTGATGCAATGAACTCTTCTCTTAAATTATTGTCCATTGACCACTGACTGTCAACAATTGTTTTGAACTTGATTCACATGAATGAGCATTACGTGTCGTCATGATAACTGACAAACTTTCTACTACACACAATCTACAACAGATTTTATCCTCTTCACTACTAACCAGATTTGTGGGCAGTGATATAATTGTGCGAGTGCCAAAATGGCCAAGAACCCAACCTACAGACGTGATATGACCAGGTCAGGGAATCAGAGTAGAGCCACCTATGGTCAAATGTTCAAACTAACAAACAGAGTCAACTAACAGTTATGTTTCCTCATATAGGCCTAAATGCAGATCAGGCATCCCCTGGCAACCAATTCCATCACCCATCAAGGAACTGGCATTGTGGCCTCTGTCCTGCCAAAATTTCATACTCAAATAGCAGCAATGAATCCTTGGATAGTTACTACTCACACTACAGTTACCTACAAATTCAATCATGTTAATGGAACTTCATTTGGAAGTACTTGAGTAAATAAGAATACAGTAGTGCACACTCTATTATTTTAAAATGTCTACTTGGAAGTTTTTTCACTGTAGTAGCCAGGCAAATGGAAATGGCGAAAACAAGGAGGGCATACAAATCCTTGGGTATTCCAAAGGTCACATCAAACAAATTGAAGGTTATTCAACAAACAGGCCATGCAAGCAGTATTAGAACAGCCCTTGCGATGTCATTTCTATTCAGGCGATACTAGACATGTCGTCAGTCTACATTCTCTATGCCATCGCCGTGGATATGCCGACTCTCGCCATGTTTCAACACAAAGAAGTCGTTCTCAGGGAGATGCTTGCTCTCCAAAGCTTCTTTCAGTTTACGGGGAGGCTCCAAGTAGAACTGAAATACGAAACAGGTCGTGGCGTGAGGAGCTTCTTCAAGGGAGGCAACTGAAAGGACTGGGGAAGTCTATACAGAAATGATGAGCTCATCAATCACACATGCCACCTCTGCCAGCTGAATACCCTTAACACCTGGGTGAGGAAATTATGAAGAAGAGACTACCGGTAACCGCAAGTCTTATGCTGATGGCCGGAATCAAACCAAAACCTCCCTGACCATTAGTCAGAGACCCAGGCCATTACACCACTGCAATATCATAATTCGCATCTCAGAGCGTGCCAACATTTGCCATATGACCGGAGCCTTGGTATTTCATATAAGATTCATGAGTTACTCACCTCGTGAGCCAGAGCAAACGTGCCCCAGTGAATACCAACAGACTTCTTAGCTTTGACATCTTGGTGGATTTGAACAGCGCCCTCTGGATCGACATGTTGGTACTTCATGAACCATCTGCAATGAAAATGTACATGTAGATCATTACGGTACAATGTAGCTGAGCAGATTACAAGTTAAAACCTACATGTAAGTGTCAGACTTGGCCTCATGTTTTGGCCATACCATTATAAACTTTTAAATCTCATATTGGAACCTACCTCGGCTCATAGGCACCAATCGGAATAGCTGCTAAATCAAACGGACCATATTTTTTCCCAATTTGATCGAAGGCACAACAATACCCCGTGTCGCCCGCGAAGAAGAACTTATTGTTCGGCCCAATCACAGTCCAACTACCCCATAAAACCTGCAAAACAAACAAGATGTCAGCTGCAAAGTTGATACAAATATGCAAACAAAGCAAATGGAAATGAACTGGAATCCTTATAGAATGAAATATTCTTTCCAACGTAGAAGTCAAAGCCTTGCCGTTTGACAATGTTATCTTTTGCACACACCCTACAACAGATTTTTTTCAAAGATGATACAAACCTGATTCTCATCCAGTGCAGTTCTACGACACCAGTGCTGGGCGGGTGTGAAGACAAATTTCACTTCCGAATGCTCAGGGATACAATTCTCATCCCACCAGTCCAGCTCAATGACATTGTCACAGCCAACATTATACATCCAATTTGCCAAACCCATCGGAACGAACCACCGAGTCTCTGATCCAAATCTAGCATTCAGTAGCTGCACACTGTGATAGTCCAAATGATCGTAATGTGTATGACTGATGAGAACAGCATCTATTTTTGGCAAATCGTGAATGGTGCAAGGGACCTCACGGAAACGTTTCGGTCCAAAATATGGTATGGGTGAACAACGCTCACTGAAAACAGGATCTGTGAGTATGTTGAGTCCGTCAAATTGGACAAGCACGGTCGCATGACCTAACCAGGTCACTTTAACTCCATTGGGAGGAGGATAGCGCTCGAATTCTGGGGTGACGATAGGCAGGGTCTGATCCAGTTCCTAGAAGAGAAAAATGTCAGTTAATTTTACCCATTTCAGTCCAGGATTTTTTGTATGGGTTCGCTAAAATTCCAAGTCTCAGAATGAGAAAGCCATTGAAAACAGCATCATGATGCCAATTGCGATGAAAATCTTTCGCATTCTACATCATGATGTCTGCTGTCTGGCTAGGGAATCAACACTGAAGTGGTCAAGGCTGATGAAAAGGCAATAACAAACGCAAAAAACTTCATTGAGCTGGAAAGTGTCAGGGCCTCAATGCTCATTATATCCAACATGCACAATTTCAAGTTTCATTTTATCTGAGAAACTGCACAGACCTCTTTTGATGGAATCCGACTGTTGTCTTTGGATGTCATCTTCCACATGATAGCATTTCCAAGCGTGACAGCCTTCCATGTCGACCACGGGTTTACAAACCGCCCCCTACGATGGACTGAGTACGTCACATCTGGGTCAGACTTGTCACTCGCCGTTGATATTGTTGGTGGTTTGGGCTTCCGTTTGCCATTTTTGTTGTTCTCGTCTTTTACATTTGAAGCCATGTTGATCAAGCTGGTAACATACCTGTAAAGTTCAGGAAAATAATGCAAATTGTGGGTCACTGGTTAACCGTGTCAACGTTTCCACTGCTTGCAAAGATATCTTAACACCCATTGGAAGTTCCTGAAGACACTTGGGTTGTCAGATTGGTGCAGTAGAAAGAGCACATCAATTGACTCGAAGGTTGTGGGTTTGATTCCCAGTTGTACTCAACATTCAGGAGACAGGAGTTGTCATACCACTCTTATTATTATTTCCTCTGGCATTTTGGTGTTCATCAATCTAACTGATATCATCTTTAATTGAGTAACTCTCAACTCTCTCCCATTCCACATCTCCTTACAAGCACCAACCAAAAGAAATTACCCGATGATCCCAGCGGCAGCAGCAATCAGGGCAATGCGGTACTTCAGTTCAACCATGAACACACAAACTTCAACTTGGGCTAATACTTCTTTTATCTTAATCTGCCAAAAAAGAGGTCTTAAATTGTCTAATGGGAATTCTCTATGGCCTTGAAATTCAGCATCAGTATTCTCCATCGCCAAACAACCTGCACATCGTGTGTTAATTGATATGCTTAGACTACATGTAGGCCTACACACTATAACACAACTGAGGCACAAAGGACACTTTCATTTTCACTTTAAAAAAGTTAAAACACTTTCATTTTCACTTCAAAACACTTTCATTTTCACTCTGATATGACTGACTGTGATTTGTGGACTTGTCGAGGATGGAACTCAATCAATGCAAGATGCTGTCTTTTTCCCTTTCAATGTTGACGACGAGCGTAGTTACATCATTACTCAGCAGGACATCCTTCCACAGCCCACACTCGCTGCCTGCATGCAGACTAGGCCCAGATCCACTACCCATCATGCTCATGTATCATGTAATGTACAACTGCTCTCTGTACTCTCTCTCTGCACATGAGCCTAGGCCTACGTGCACTGCTGCTGCTGCTGCAGTGTGAGTCACGAATGCTGCAGACTGACATTTTCGGTGATTTTGACAGCAGAATCATGCAGAAAAAGTCAGATAAAAGCATGTAATTCACACAATAAACACCATCGTATACAAAACATGAAGATGTATTACCGTCGTTTTATATCTATTGCTGACACTAAGCTACCATTTGTTCAACAGTTTTACCCTACATGGGTTGAAATTCGTGATTTATTCGAGAGAAACCCTCCCAGGCTGAGTCAAAATCTGCAATCCATGATGATTGACTTCAGATTGGGTTATCTTGATTGAATTGCTGGAATGACGTCGAGTCTTGTCTGGCCGATGATGACGTCACGAGACTGAATATTCCGTGGTACACTGGTTCCATTCTTTGCCGCCACACTCCCGCGGCGCTCATTGTACCCAGCGGTTAACTCCATCCTGCTGATATCAGATCCAAAGAAATAGCACTAAAATTGACACACAACGTGATAATATACAGGAAGTCAACTTCCAGATTTTGCAAATTTTCGACCCCAACCGGGGTCTTCTTCAGGCTGGCACTTAACAGTACAAGACTCTAGAATAGACTGAGCTGATATCAGCAGGGTTCTTAATCTTAGCGCTCGTTCCCCATCCTGAGAACAGCAGGGGTTCTAAACGCCCGCTCCCTTCATCACCGCACACAAACGTTTGTGTGCAGTGACAAAAAGGGAAAGAGTGTTCTACGGCAGGACGGTATAACCCGGATGGCTGGCCCCACCTAAAACATCGCGGGCTGATCTAATTCTAACCCCAACCGATCACTCACCCCTCCTTGCACCCTCCTTCAGGCCCCGCCTTCAGGCATCATCTTCTATCAACCGTCCCGTCTGCAAAGCTAGTTAGGCGTATTCGTAGGCCCTACTGAAATTGGCGCCAGGCGATAGACGGCGCTGAGCACAACCACAAAGATCGCACGCCGGGGAATATTGATCAAATCGTCAAATATCCCGCAATAATACTAGTATCACATTCTGATCGCGCCATCGGCCTTCATCAAATGGTATGTTCATCATCCTATATCATTATAATATGTGGAGCAAACATTTTTTTACAATCAACCAGAATTCAAGAAATAGTGAAATGACTTACATACTGTCGGCCAGCTCCGTCCGCGCGAGCAGACGTCGAGAGCCGCGAGGTTTTCCATTGCTTGGTTACGGGTCCCGCTCAAATGAGATGACGAATCAGATTGCTCGACCCAAATTCTTCGGCTATCCCGCAATGGTCATTTTCCACACACGACGAAAGTTGTCCTTTTGGCGCGCTTGATCCCAATCATGTACAGGGGCGGATCCAGGATTTGGTAAGAGGGGGCGCGCTGTGCTACACTGAAATCTGCGGTGAACTTCAAAGATTTACTCCCAATTCCGGAATTTCACAGTCGATTTTACAGATTTGTTGGCCAAAAGGGAGGCGCCCCCCCCCTGGATCCGCGCCTGATGAATACGAGTCGCTAATGGTGCCGCGCGTTGGTATCAGTCCGTGCTCTACCGGTTCATACCTGGAAACTAACCACACAAAAAGCCTCCTGCATCGTTTTCTCCGCTGTGGATGATCGGGGAAAGCATATTTTGTGTGACAATATGTCTCTTTTGTGCAAAAATAATGAAAATTTTGGCAAAAAAGACGACATTTTTCAGCGGTAGCCGTCGGGACAAATTACAAATGTTTATTGTTACTAGTAGATCATATAAACTTTGGAATAGAAATAAGAGAAGAAAAGAGGAGGATAAACAGGAAGGGATCTAAGGAATGTACCCTTAATATACTGCTATTAGGAAGGAACATGCGGGCCTGCGGACATGCGGGCGGTGGAAGCAAATCTATCTTTCATTCTCAAGCTTGAGACCTACCAAAAACCAATAGTTCAGAATCAACTCAACACGGTCGTGCTTCGTGGATCTGAATCAGGCACGTCGCAGTACACGTGAGTTGACCGGATAAAAATAGCTCAAGGCAATACCCTGACACGATTCCAGGAATAACCTCGATTCCAACCACAGCAGTGGCCATTTGTGCACAAGTGTTGGCCATTTTACGCGCACGTGTCTATGGAAGCGAGGTTAGCACCTGTATGTCACTTTAATATGCACATAAATTACTACGTCGTCAGTACACGTTAACCGCAGCATGACTGAAACGTGTGTATAAACGTGCACGAAACAATAAGATAGTAAGGTTTGAGAGTTCATATGCTGTTTGGATTTTAGCTGAGATACATGTGAATAATAAAGCGGGCGGTTTGTCCCCTCCCTCCAAAGGATATTTCGTCTTGGTTTTGTTTTTCGGAAGGGATGCAGTGTAGCCCCATTCGGCTCGTTCTGTGGATGACCGTTTATCACTTTAACTGCGCTCATTCGAGTTATACTCACTCTAAGGACTAGAAAAAGAAAGAAAAAGTGGCCTTATGGCGTCTCCGGCCTCGGCTATCTCCCCGATGACGGACTGTCGCCAAAGTGTGGACCAAATTACAGGCCACAGTTCCAGCAACGCAATGAATGTCAATGACAGGTAAGTTTGGCGCCAATTTCTCTTAAAGGGAGTTGTTCACCTACACGATCATGTGACGAGTTAAGTCCACACAGTACCTTATTCACAAAGCTCCCGAAAATTTATGGGTAGGGCCTACGCAAATCATCTGGCAGGCTGATAGTGAAAAACAGGACGTTGTCCGCAAAAGGACAATAGTAAGCGCACGCTCCCGTAAGTTACAGGAGCTTCGTGAATAAGGTCAGCCTAATAATTGTCCGTAACTAAGGTGGCCGAATTGTGTTGACTTTGAGCACTCTCACTGGCTCATCTATTAACTAATTGCGCAATCCTTCACAAATTCATCAGGGGAAATTGGTTTTGGGGGGTCAGCACCTGTTGGCAGTGATTACATGGGAGATAGGGTGATTTGTGACCGTAGCCAGGGATTGTAGGCCTAGTTGATCCACTCATCTCCCCTTAGAAGAGGTATGAGGTAAAAAATGTGGTGACCTAACAAATCCTACATGTGGTACTGTATTTCTTGTCATCAGTGTCAATGACTTGAATGAATGCTGGAGGAAACCAGTCACCATGGAAACAGATGTCTGCATCATTTCTCTTTTTTCTTTCAGAATCTTAAATTTTTCAACAGCCATGATGGATGATTATCAACCTCCTATCAAGAGGATCAAAACTGTGCGGGTAGGTTGGCATTGGATCAGACACCTTAGGATATGGGGGGGGGGGAGCCACCTTGGGATATGGGGGGGGGGGCAGATCTTTAATTTTTAACAGGGGGTCTGAGGAGGTCATCTCAGGTAATCAAAAGATAGCAATTTATCTCCTAACTCTAACCCAACATGTATAGGCCTACCTAACCATTGGAGAGTAAGGCTCTCACCTCATGATTATCTGAACGCAATAACAAGTAAATGTCAACGAAAAAAAAGTTTATCAGAAACTAGGCCAAAACTGTGCATATGTGACAACTATCACGTGTTGGAATTGTCATTGAGACTTTGACCATGATTTCATTTACGGGGGGGGCATCCCAGAGCACAAAGGGACAAACACAAATTTGTCCTCTAAAAGGTCATTTCCCCTCTTCAAGTCAAGTTATTGTGGTAAAATGCATCTCAGACTTAGAGGATCTAGATTCAATCAACTTTGCCCCTCCCCAGGCCATAAAAGCTAGCTATGCCCCTGCATGCGGTCAAATCAAACTTGTTAATTGATCAAATCCCTGTTAATATAATTATCATGTCCTCCAATTGATTTCATGCACAATTTCATCATAAATGATTTATTTTTTAGGATCCTGTGTCTCATCGGATCATCGAGAAACGACGCAGAGACCGCATGAACAACTGTCTCGCAGAATTAAGTAACCTTTTGCCTGCCAGATATCTTAACAAGGTCAGTAAACAACTCGGGCAATGTTTTCATGTTGTTGATCAAAGGGGGTGTGGTCAATAGAGGTAAGAGCCGTACTGTGTATTACCAAGTACACTGGAGTGTACAGTGTAGCTGTTACTTCCATCATCCACACTCCCACCGATCACAAGTGGAGTGAAGTTTCAGATGTGGTGAAGAAGTTGGTTTGAATGCTTATTTGATGCTCAGATACCAGAACTTTTGAACCAAATTTGGTTCAAAAGTTCTGGTATCTGAGCATCAAATACAGCATTGTTGACAAATGTCAGACAAACATGATGACATGTCACCATCAGGCAATTTGCCATTGATTCCTGTGGTGTGGGTGTTGGAAGATAAGCCTTAACAGGAATTCGTGTCAATGTGCAGTCATTCTTTTTATTTGTGTCCTCGACCAGTAACAATAACAAGCCATTCAACTGAATGACTGGCACATGACCTAGGCCTCGTGTCTCTATTGTTGTGACTGATCTGATATGCCAGTAGGTCACAGAAATACTTGTGAAGACTCACGTGTCAAGTTTTAACCCTTCACTGCCAGATTTAGAAGATGACGGCAGTGAGTTTCAAAAAAGTTTGAAAATCAATCATTATTGTTTCATTTTCAGGGTCAAGGCCGGATTGAAAAAACAGAAATCATCGAACTTGCTACTCATCATATAAAACATTTGAATTCATTAATTGGAAGTAAATCAAGTAAGATATCATTATATTCTTAACCCTTTCTGTGCCTGGCCCTTGTTACTATGGCCGTGGAGTCACTACTTTCAATTACAGGAATGTAGAATGTGATTCCGGAGGTTTTACGAAAATCCTTAAGATCCTCTAGTACTAAGGGTCAGGTCTTTTCAGCTTGACATCATGCAGCTGTAGTGAATGATATTCAAAAGTTCTTAAGAAACCATGTGCAAGCATGGTAATTTCAACTTCTGTTCGAAAAGTTCAGGGTTTGGGTGAGCCTCCTACTGATATGACTGTGAGAAGACCGAACACTTTTAAACAGTGTTCTAGCCAGGCCAGTTTTACAGGGCGGTGCCACCCTGTTCAAAATTCAGAGGTCATTTTACCGCACTGTTTAATAATGTAACTTGCAATGCATTTTCTATTACACCACCCTGTTTGAATTTCACTCCCGCCCTGTTTGAAAATACAGGGCCTTAAAATCATCGGAAAATGCAGTCATCCCGCCCTGTTTGGAAAAATTTCTGGCTAGAACACTGTTAAATCGTAGCAAAAACACTCATGCATCCACTTTCTTCTCACTGTTTAGAACAATCCAAAAGCCCAGAGTGCTGTCATCAGAGTTTCTTCATGGGATTCAAGGAATGTGGAGCAGAAGTCATGCGATTCCTGGTGGAATGTGCAGGAACTAACCCCCAGGACAACCTGTGTGTACAGTTACGACAACATCTAAGTCAACAGAGTAAGAAGTTCTGTGTCCCTGAAATCACAGGTAAGTCGGCAGGAATGGGCTTTGTGATGGTAGATGAGGACATTTCCTCCATGGACATTTTGTGCCATTGGTCTTGGCTTGGAGGAATTATACTGACAGCAGATCTACAGCTGTCTTCCTTCGATCCTTATGGCTGAAGCTGAGCTATGATAGGGAACTAGTCTCCTAGCAGATCCACCACAAGTTCAATAACTCACGTAAATGAGCAGAATGAATGTTGTCTATTTCCAGATGATCAAGAGATGGAAGGGAAAGAGATGAAGGAGGGTTCCTACCAGCACTCAGTGGCCTATTCTGACAGCGGGTTCTCAGATTCCACAGTCCTACAGACGACACTCCTCGACAAATCTCAGGAAGCACGACTCCGAGGTTTGCTTTCCAACCAAATGGAAGAAGAGAGTAACGATGACGGCCGTGCCTGGAACCTGTGTAATCAACCTCAGTATCGTGATAATCAAAATATGATGAGTGGAAGCGATACTGCCGAATCTGTATCAAACATGACATCATCGGACGACACCAGTATGAATAAGTGTAAGGAGATATACAAGTTTAAAAATAATATCAAGTTACGCTTCTCAGCCGATTCTGGTAACAGTCAGAGTGGACAAAGTGACTTTCTGGTGTCGCCAAGTCCCCAAGATTCTGAGTCCAACTCCGATGTGAAATTTTCATCAAGTCCCTCATCAGAGAGTACGGTGTACCCAAGTTCTGATTATTCCAGTGTCAGCGGAAGTGGGAACAGTTCATCAGACACGAGCAATCATCGTAAGGACAGTGGCAGTTCAAAAAGTTCCATGATGAAAGGAGAGAGCAGGGAAAAGTTCAGGAGGTCTGATTCGTACACTACGTTCGACAGCGATCCACCAGTTCCTGGATTTGCGCTCCATCCATCAGCCACACATTATATTCCAATCGCAATCCCGTCATCTTCTCTGTTCTCTATTCTCGACGGCCGATCGCTCACTTCGAATAATATTTTCCACCCCATAAGTATTCCAGTTCAATTCTCACCAACATTGACATGTCAAAAAAACATAAACGTTGCATTTCAATAGTCAAATTTGCTCATGTGTAAAAAATGTGTCACAGTTTAAAGAGGAGATTCTCTCAGGTTATACTGTCAGTTTACCAGTCTTCAAATATTGTGCCTTTCCTTCAGATTATTTTGTAGATTTTGCAATCCAAAAATTTTGAACCATCAAGGGTTAAAAAATCTCAACGCCTTCAGTTTCACTGGTGCGTAGTCCACAGGCAAAGTGACCAGAGCATTGATATTTCAAGATATTCCAACAATGCTGGATTGAATTGCATGAACTTCCTCCAAATCTCAGAGACTACATACATGTATGTAATGCCAATTCAATTCAACAGCTCTTGTTAGAGCGGGGAAATGTTAGTGACCAGGGGCCGGTTGCACAAAACTCATAGCACTAACATGGTGTTAGCGCTAACTTTTATGTTAGATGACGTCAAAATCCATTGTCATTTTACGTCATTTAACATGATGTTAGCACTAACATCATGTTAGCGCTAACATGAGTTTTGTGCAACCCAGCCCTGGTGTGAACCTCAGCTTGTCTTGCTCTTCATACCCTTGCACACAAAGTTTTTATAAGTGGATGAAGAGAGAGGTGGGCAAGGATGGGAATGAATCGCCTCTTGAGAATACTAAATTGCATTGTTAAACCAAGGGTGTTGCATTATTTTATATTACAATCATCCTGCAACAACTGCCAATACATAGTCAGTGGAACCAAATAGGTCAGTATAATCACCGGTAGCTAAGGTCAAAGGAGGAGTGGAAAAAGAACATTTCATGGAGTGGAACACCCAGTAATTAAGTATTATTACCTCCTCCATGTTGCAAACATATTCAATTTGTCTGTTCGACGTTTATGAAGTTGTTACATTCCACAATGACTTGCTCTTCAGCAACGACGGGTGGAACTGTTAGTGAATGCGTTATCTTGCCTTTAGAAGTCATTGTGATGCTGTTGTATTGCTGATTGTTCTTTTATTGTAAACTTTATTGGCAAATTATGGGGTACATATTTGTATCACAGATTGTAAGATTGAACAGTCTTTTCAAAAATAGATAGTATCTATTTTTGGTCTTTTCCAATATGGTAGTACACCTTCTTCACTTTAGACATTATGGACGAGCCTACATGCTAGGGAGGAGGTTTGATAGTCTCGTGGTTATCCCGTCTGCTAGCAAGCGGCAGGTCCCGGGTTCAAATCCCGGGCCATACGGGAACAATCATCCCTGGCTCTTCAGTCCTTCACATGGGACAGTAACCAATGGTGCCTTTATACCTTGCGCATTTGCAAGGGCAAGTAACAGACCCCATCCAAATGAGGAACATGAGTAGCTTGAAATGGTCTCTTCCGTACTTACCAGGGCCAATAATGCTTTATGGATTCAGCTCTGATTAAAAAATCAAATACAAATACTTTGACATTGGAACATACTACAGAATTATCCTGCATTTTGCTGCTCAACCAGCCTTGCAGTCTAAGATACTAGAATGCAATGATTAAAATCTCAAAATGCAACCAGGGACAGTTGGCCTCAACGGACCTGATTGCATTCCTTGGTCAATAACATGTGCCGTGTCCAACTTGACCTCTGTGGAAATTCGGTGATCAGGTCGGCATGGAAGACCCTAAAAACGTGTCTTCACTATTATCACCCTATCTGAATTCAGCAATCTACAATCCTGTGATACCCCTAATACTTCATGTTTTGTTGTCCACTGAATTAGTTATGTACCGTAATCTATTAGTATTAATAATTTGGATAGCGAAGGTGCAAAGGTGTCCCGTTAAGAAATGATGACTTCATTTGGTGACAATTGGGTGCAATGACATCTGCCATGAGATTTTTTCTCTGGAGAGTCATGCGATCAGTCCGCAGACTGAAAAATGGCACTCTGAATTGACACATGATGTTTTCCCATACACTTGTCAATTTGGTAAAGATTTTACAGTAAAAGTTGGATGTGATATGTGGTTATGCAGCAATTGTTGGTAGCATTCTGCAGGATGTAGAAGAGCGTGCTGGCTGCATCAGGACGGGCCTATCAGCATATAGTCTTTCAATGGCCAGTCTTTCAGATATGTGCCCTGCAACTCTAGAAGGCTTCTTGGCAGGTTGGTGTTGCAGTTCCCCATCTGTGTTATTACACGTTGTGTACCGGTACTGTGATTGATTCATGGTCCCTATATTGTGATGAAGCCATTGTTACAGTACGGTACCTTGTTTAGTTTTGAGTGATCTGCAGTCGGAAAAGCAAAGGATTGTTGGTTGAATACCACTCAAAGCCTCTGTGATGGTCTGCACCATGGTATTCGTGGGGACATTCTGTGTGTTCCCACTCATGAAGGATAATGCTATCACATCCGCTTAGCAAGCAGCAGGTCCCGGGTTTGAATCCCAGGCTATATGGGATTAATCACCCCTGACAGTTCAGCCCATTTCACTGGACAGTAAGCCGCGGTGCCTTGTACCTTGTTCCTTTGCAAGGGCAAGTAAAAAACCTCATCAAAGTGAGAAACATGAGTAGCCTGAGATGGCCTTTTCCGTACTTACCAGGGCCAAAATGCTGTGGTTTTGGCCCTGATGGAACGAAAATCTAATACAAATACAAATACTGCAAACAGTGGGTATGATTGAACCCATGACCGCAGTGCTGTTTCTATTCTCTGCACCATTCTGAGGTAATCAGGGCTCTCAGCCCTTGATCCACGACGTCACCAACAAATGTTTGTGTGCGGCGACGTAGAGAACCAAGTGCCAAGAACGCCAGCAGGAAATAAAAGTAACTTCCCTGTTAGTTTGTTCTGTGACTCTGTTTCATGTCGTTGTATTGTAGATCATCATGCATCGTCTGTAATGCCTAAATAAACGGCAATCTCATCAAAACTGACTTTTCTTCCTTGATTTCTTCGTGACTTTTTACTTTGAAATTACCGGTAGCTGAAATTAAAGTGTAGTGTCATTCACAACTCTCCAAGGAAGTCCTTAAAAATGCCCTCTATTGTGTGAGTGAAGAACCACAAGTTCAAGCAGCTGTCTTCAAATGGTAAAGGTGGTATGAAAGAACACAACTCTTGTGTGGAACACAAGAACAATGTGTTAAGTTTATTACACGGATCAACAGTTCAAAAATAGAATGAAAACATCTATCATTAACAAAAACTCGGTGGTTCATAAGGTGGGCAAGGCCTTATCCTAGGATAACTCACTCCGAAGGAGGATTTTATGAAATGGACGGAATTAAATTCAGCAGTGACTCATGCTGTAGATGAATTTCACATAAGGCCATCATTCAACTGCTGGGAACTGAAAAGCCACTGTGCACTGGTAGAAAGAGAAATGCATTTTAATTTACATCTTCCCATCAAACTGAATGTGCCTGCATGGCTGTATTTTAGGAGTTTCCACGGTAACAAAATCCAAGATGGCCATATGTGAAATTGACCTACAGAATAATAAAACTCTCAAAAGAAAAGGAATACCGGTACCGGGTAATAGATTCAAGAATCTGTTCAGTTTGTTCTGATTACAATATTGTCAAACAAGAATGGATGTATAACGGTAAAATCATCACAAGAAGTTAAAGATGCTAGGCTAGTTCATGAACCACCTAAAATGAAGGATAACACTTCTTATACTTTGATGGCACAACATGGTACATTTACATACAATTATCAGCAGTCAACAAGATGATGTGCAGACCTGTGTAAAAGCAGCATCCACTTAAAGAAAGGCAAACCATTCAGAGATCTTTTTGGTGATATACGGTAATGTTGATTTCATGGACGGGAGGGGTGTGTTAGGACACGTCCAGGGTCAGGACTTCTTGTAGATTTCAGGTTTATCATGGGAACGGTCAGCAGCTTTTCATCAAAATTGGTAACATGCAACCTGATTGTTGGATTAAAAGTGAAATTGACAAATTATGTACAAAATACTCAACAATTCAGTACACTATTAACAATTGAGTACCTTCAGTGCAACAGAAAGGCTAAGCTCACAGCCTAAACAAATGAACAACAATCAAATAATTGATCCTTTCACTCTTAGAGAGTGCAACATCAGCATTAAAATGCTCAAATGTGTGCATCTCCAAGGCCTGAACACTAAAATGGTCAACACAAAATGGTTAACTTACCTCCATAAGCAAGACACCTTATGGTTTCTGTACCAGTTAGTCCAACTCTAAGGCTTCCGTTACAAAGAAGTATACGGTATACGAAAACGCCAGTTAACAAAGGCATTCCGAGGATTCACCACCGTGAAGCCATTGTTAACCGGCGTTTTCGTATCCCGTATACTTCTATGTAACAGAAGCCTAAGAGTACTTGGCAACAAGGCGCCGGCCTTCTGAGGGACCAGAAGTTGAACCCTTGCAATACCAGCCCGCTGAGACAAGAGTTTGACCCTTTGCAATATCAATCGAGGCCAGACATAACCCCTTGCAATACCAGACTGCACAACAAGACCATTTTTCAATCTCAAACAGCAGATTCTGACAGAAGAAAGTTCTTGGTGACTCCTTACTGCTTCACAACAGCAACAAATTCAATGCAAGAAAAAACTTTAACATGTTGGGAACCTTGGCAATTCCCCATTGGGAGAGACACCACCTGGGCAATACTCGCGTAAATTCCACAAGGGACCTACTTGTCAGACCTACATGTAAAAAGAACCTCCCAAATGAGGGCCTCCTCTGAGCTGGAGAGTTCTGTCGGGTAAACAGATTAGAGCCTACAAGGAAAATGTTTTCCTAAAGCATCTTTTTGTTGTCTTAGGACATAATGTCTCTTTGACTTGGTTTAATCTTTCATCACAGTTACATTTCTTCAATAAGCCATTTTTCTGAAACAGCACATCCAGCTAGAGGAGGTGTCCAAAAAGAGAGGTTTTTATCAACAATATTCATTATACATTAGATAAAATCCTTCCTATACTAGCAGGGGCAGATCCAGGGGGCTGGACCCCTCCCTACACTCGGTAATAAATGATTTTCGTCATTTTTGGCCAGAAATTATATCTTGGAGCATTCCGATTCTCTGGGGGAGGACTCTCAGACCCTCTCCCCATAAAAATTCCCGGATCCACCCCCAAGAAAAAACATTTGACATAAAGTCTCCACAATATCACTCATCATAGCCTTTTTTACATATCCTACAATCTATACATGAAAACTGACAAGAGACATGTTGACAAGAGGCAGAGTGATGTAAGCTGTATGTAAGGCAAACACGTAGAATGATTCTGTCAGTTATGAACCATCAGGTGGAGTGAGGGCAAACTTTACTCAACCTATTTCTGACCTTTCTTTTCTGTTGTCTTCAAGATGCAGGATAAAGAGATAATTTCAGACAGTAGGCAGGGTGCGTGAACACAGTTGACTTTTGCCCTCACTCTCCTAACTGTTTATATGTGCATCACGGTCACGGTGAAAACTGTTCAATAAATATTTAACAGAGTCTTTTCCATTGTTGTCACGTACACTGTAAATGACATCTTGCGCCGTTTTAGTTTAGAACTAGGTGCAACACTTGGTCCAATCAGTGACTTTTTCCCAGCTGCCTCCATTCTTGAGAAATAGTCCAGCACTAGAAGCTTAAGATGAGAAAGAAAGAGTAAGCAGGGGGTAAGAAGATGATGAATAGTTACAAAATGTTTTGTGGCTATGTTTATGTACTCGCCTTTTACTGTGTTGCACAGTGCCAAAATGCTTCAACATATCACATCCCGGTCTCTCCAGAAAAGTTGCCGGGGAAATTGAGCAGTAGCTCATTCAGCAAACTTGATCCTTGCAGACTTGGCCAAAAGTAAGATGTGGTAACTCCACCAAGGATTGAACCTGCAGCCTCTTGGCCATCAGTCAGATGCTCTTAATTACCACTATGTCACCTCACTGACAAATTTTCAACAGCATATTTTTATTTCAGCTTCATACGAAGGATTGAAGATGGTGCATGTCCATTTAGCCACTGTTGAAAGGCGTGGGGGATGCAGCTTTTATTTCTAGCTTTGAAAAAGAGGTCTATATGGTTTAGTTTTCAATTCTCATAACTGAGCAAGCTTTTTGCCATCTGGCCTATATCAATATCAGCCCTAGATTGGTGATGATAACCATAGATAATAGGGAGGATGAGATCAGCCACTTATCACAGATCCTTATACCTATACGGATAGAATTCTGTACAACGAGGACAAATTTTGTGAACACTTTGATCTGTATAGGTATAAGGATCCGTGGTAAGTCGCTGATCTCAACCTCCCTAATGGCTTGGTTTTTGGTTGTTCAGGCATTATGGCCACCACCATGACATCTTGTTCTATTCCTACATGCAGAGGAAAAGAATGCTGAGATGCCAGTGAGTTAAAATTTGCCTCTTACAACCAGGCCCCGTGGGCTCTTCCACTTGAGACTTTTCTCACAATAGTTAATTGGCTCTCTATGGGCAACTCAACTGTAGAAATTATATGGGCAGTTGTTTGCATCATTGGTCTCAGCGTAAGTTGTAAAGGAACTGACAATAGTGAATTGCCCATTGAGAGCCAACTCGTATGAGGAAATTCTGACTTTTTAGAGCAGTGCCTTAAGGTAGGATTAAACCATGACAGACAGAGACTGGCGAATGGCGACACAAAAAATATTTCAACACTGATAAGCAAGGATAGAAGGAAACAGGTCAGTTTGGTAACATTTGTTTGCAAAAGCAGTGGTTAAAAAGCAGGAAACTAACATCCCAGGAATCACGTTTTGGGGGACGACAGTACCGATAAATATGGTCTGTTCCAAACTGCTGCTGCATTATTTTTTCACTCTGCCTCATGTGGGTCTCGAACCCACCATAGCACGGGCAGTTCAGATTGCAAGCCAGGCACATCAACCACTCGGTCATAAAGGAAATTCTCAACGGTTGGCAGGTTACGCCATGCCATATGGCTGGGGTACAGTCGAGCCGGATTCCCACGGGATGTTTAATATCAGAGATTGTAAGAGAGGAAAAGCAAAGGATCAAAATAAGACATCATCTTCTGATGTTCTTGAAAAAGGGTATGAGATGATTCAATCTCACTGAACAAGAGCATCAGGGAATGTCGGCCCATAAATACGGCATTTTGTCGCCCGTAGTAGCATTTTGAATCTGTTTACAATCACACAGTCGTCGCCACCCTCCAGTCTTGTCAACATGTCCAATATTAACATTGTCAAAAACATTCAAAAATGTTGAATAAAAGTGTATTATACATCACTAATACATCTGATACTAACAATGATACAAGACTTTAAGGATAAAAAGGTTTTAAGTGGTTAAAATGTTTCAGGAGCCCCTGAAAAATTTTATGCCAATTCAGCGAGCAAAAAGAGAACAATCATGGCACAGAATCCTCCAGCAGGTATCTTCCCCGCCCCAGAATAAACCGCAGTGTGGAGTGTATAATTTCTCATGACTGCAAGATGTCGATGATAGCCTGCGATATCAACCTCATAAACAGCAAACGCAGATTTGAACCTCATTCCCAAGAAATCATTGTGCCTGTTTCTCAATCTTTTGCCCACAGTACGGACAAAGTTATTCCAAAGGGAATGAGGTTGGTAGTTCTTACCTCCAACGTAGTTCTGCTGTATGGTGGCCTGGACTGGTGTTGTACTGGATGTGTCAAATGGGATATTCGTTGCCTTGGCACATTTTGCATCCTTTTTACAAGCCTCCCACCTCTCTTTTGGGATGCTGAAAAACGTCTTGCCGGCATCGCTGCTCATCACGAAGGCCCCGTTAGGCGATGTCCCATAGAGTTCCCCAAGCACTGTGTGGTATGCGATTATGTTGAAAGCGATTTGAGGGAGCTCTAAAGAATGGAAAATATCACATCAGATCATGCAATAATCATCATAGACAATAGCCGCATTTACACTGCCAATTGTAGGTTTCCCTAGGACTTATGTCAAGACCAAGGACCCAAATGACTGCCCAATTTTCTATGGCTAAGTGGTCCAAAAAGAGCCAACGTGCATCAGAAAACTCGCACGCGGATAGGTGCCTTAACGTGGAATTGCTCACAGCGGCCCAAGTCACCAATCGTACAGTAAAACCTACCTTTCGTGGACAGATTTGTTCCTTTGTCAGCAGAAGAGTAGCACTTTGTTTTCATTTGATATTTGCTGCAACCGATAAAACAGGATGTTAAATCTGGAGTCAATGTTTTGTGGATTTGAATTTGCAGATCTGGTCCATTGTTCCATTATCGGAGAGCACGGTGGAGCAGGGGTTAAGCGCACGACTTGAGACCGTGACACATATTTGAGACACATATTTGATTCCGGCTGAGTTGCCACTAAGAACTCAACTGTTTAAACTCCAATATCAAAGTGGTGCATTATTAGTAATACTGGTATGTTATGTCACCAGATTGAGCTTAGTTCCAAGTGAAATTCATGAAGGATATACTGGTAGGTGGAAATACTTACTCAAATGGGCTGTAGGGCAGTGTATCACAGTAATACATTTTTTTGTCAGTAGCAACGCTGACAAAACCACGAGGGCCAGATGTATATGCTGAAATTGAAAAGGTGGTTATAGGTTTTTTAAGGAAGACTATCAGCATGCGTTGGATTGAGAGAGGAGGGAAACTGGAAGGGTTTCAACGTGGTGTCATCAGCAACAAGAATTAATCTCCAAATCTATCCAAGATTTCTACTCAGCTACATTTTATTCCCAGTTGTGAATACCTGTTGATTAAATCTCCCTCAATTTTTTTGGCAATCGGTCAGTTCACCTACCCCCAAACTAGGGGAAAATCCCCAAAAATAAAACATAATGTTACTACAGAGAGTGTGCAGTGGCTTATTGTGACATCACTTTTGACGGTGTTCCACAATGCTGACGTCCAAGACAAAGTGCACCATGTGTAGATCACGTCATGTTGTAGTCACACACTCCACTTGCGCCGATGACCACGTGGGTCGACGACGACATTTGCCGTCCAATATGGGAGATACAGACTGATCACATGATGCGGTGACGTCACCTACACGCTCTCTATATCACTTACTGGCACTTCCTGGAACCTTCAGCGTTGAGCTCAATGGTTTGAAGGTACATGGATCTGTAAATGAGAAACAGGGAAAAGACAAGTTTAAACTCAAGGAGAATGCCAGCAAAATCAGCAAGAATGAGCAGTGGGCTGTTCAATGCTTGATACTGTACTGGGGCTGTCACAATTTGATTTAATGAAATGGTCTTACAACTGTGAATTTAGAGTACCATATTGGCAACAATACCGGGTACCTAAGATTTGTATAACAAAGACATACCTTGCGCAGTTACAGGCTTCTGATTTGGATCATCACATCCGAAGAGGTCTGCCTGTATCACCAATTTCTTAGTTGGCATGTTGCAGTTATCTGCCGTCAGGTAGACACGAATCGCTCGCCCTGCACCAGACTCACCATCAGCAACAGTCGTCTTTGCCCCAGCAGTTGAATAGGCGGTCACCGCGTTCTAGAGAGATGAAGAATCAAGAAACTAGTGAGATTGGGCTGTCACAGCGGGGCAGTGGAAAGATCACGCCTGCCACCACAGAGGTTGTGGGTTCAATCACCATTGTACCTGCTCTACAGGTAGCGAGGATGACTATCTTTGATAGTACACTCTGGTTTTCTCCTGCTGCAATCAAAGTTGCCAAATGTTGTCTATTTTGCTAATAATGCCATAATCGGCACTCGGTTCTCTTGGTGTAATAATAGAAAGTTGAAGAAAAAGTATCATTTTGAGAAAACTTTCAGAACTGCAGACAGTTCTGAAGGGACATACTCACCTCTTTGCCCTCGACCCAGCCCATAAGGTCATTGCTGTATTTGACCTTGAATTTCGTGACCTCGCATGAAGCAGACGACGGTTTATAGAATGTTACCCCTGTGATCATTGTCTTCTTTGCGAAGATGACGCCGAAGTACCGATATTCTTCATACCCGCCCGGTCGGGAGTAGAATAGTAATCCTAAAGGGAAATGTAGGTCAAGGTCAGGTTTAGATGCCTGGATAGCCGAATAAGGCCTTGTCTTACAGAGGGTGACCTTAACAAAGAGGGTCCTGATTATAGAGTAGGTTCATTTCAGTAACTGACTAATTTGGGGCAGATGACTTGGGGTGTTGCAATCGAGAGGGAATACTAGATTTGGATGGGATTGCAAAGATGCCTTATACACAAGATAACATGCAACAAGTCTATTTACCAGTTGATGATTTTCGAATCAACGTAGCTTGGGCTCCCTCGGTTGATGTTGAGAGCTGGCAATCCTTTACTGCTGTCTTGTCATTCAGTTTAAGATCCACAGGCGTGCAAGCTGAAAAAGGGAATAACTTGCTGAAAGGGATGAAGTGATTTGATGCCCTCACTGGGGGCATCATCCTCCAGATTCAGTGAAAAGTGAGTTGTCTTCCCCCTGAATCAGTGAGTTGTCTTCCCCCTGAATCAGCAGAAAAGCTTCTTCTGGATGTCGAGGGTCACGAATCAAACAAGACACTCTTATTTTGGGATTATGCTGACAGGTTGGTTGTCATGGAAACTGCTCCACCACAACAAACACGAACTGTGTCTCTAAAGTAATTCTACATTTTAGTTTGTTTTTCCAAGATGTCAACTTCTACAATCTGTTTTTGTTTGCAATTTTCATGAATCCCAAAACAAGACGACTTGCCCAATTACCGTACACGCCGATTAAACTGTAAGGGAAATAATCATAGTCAATATCTTTGCGATCGCCAGCGCTATCAAAAATAGAAAATAAAAGTATCCATCATGGTTTATAACAATGGAACTGTTTCATCCTTTCTTAGAAAAGATGATTTTTATACTTTTGGGATCATTTTCTATTTTTGATGCAAGGGTAGAGTCTACTCTGCTTATAATTTCCAAGAAAATTCATTAAACTTGATGTTAATCAATTTTCTTTGGAAATGTCTCATGATGAAAGATCAGACAGAATACTACATCGTTTAGATCAATGTTTATAGATAAGGTCCTAGTGGTCTAGTTGGACTACAGAGGAGACCAGGAGGTTGGGGATTCAAGCATGATGGTCATATTTCAGACTGCATGTATGATTTAGCAGTAGGGCTCTTTGGATACGAGCTGCTCCTGTATAACCAGATGTTCGGTCCATCACTTCGACAAGACGATGGCCTGTTTTAAACAATTGATGATGATTAACTCAGTCTTGTCGAGTAAGAGTTGGAGCGTCCACAACATCTTGACATATCACGGCCTACGATCACTTTGCCCCTCCGATGACGCTCCAGGATTGAGCGCGAGAAGGAGTGATAGAAATGCTTGTCAGGGCAAGATGCATCAACAAAGATTTTCGAAAATATTTGATGATTTTCTGATAGTGATAATTTCATTATCAAATCATCATAATCATCATGGACTTATTGATTATTATGGTCATAGATTTCATTTTGAAATCATTATTGTGGACTTCATTTTGAAATCATCGCCGTGGATCTCATTGTCATAGGTCATAGGTTTCATTTAAAAGAAAAATTGTCATAGAATTCATTTTGAACTTCATCGTCATGGATTTCATTTTAAAATCATCTTCACAGATTGTATCCATGACTTGTCGCAAAATATTCATCAGAGACTGATATTTCCCTTCTAATATTTTCTAGTCAAGTGGCATTTTTGGCACTTGAATAGATTAGCATCTGAACGAGTAAGGATGCATGCTATCATAATTATTAATTAGTTCACTCTGGCTCATTGGCATGGCTATAAGACACTATTTTGAACTGAGACGTTGCGAAATGGCAATCATTCATAGAAGTACAGCAAGAAATCAACAGAAACTGAAATGGAATATTTCGCTTTGCGCTGCAGAGGTTTCATCAAAGCATATTCGAAGTTCATCCTTTCCATCTTGATCCGAGCTACCTTACCTTTTTTTGGTTTGGCTAGACAGGAGGTATGGGAAGGAAAATAAAGAAGAGAAGTATAGACGAAGGAAAGATACAAACATGTTTGGACCGATGTCAAACATGTTCTGAGAGGCAAACAATGAACCCAGTTTGAAGACGCTGGGTAATGTGGACCCGGGGGGTGTCACTCCCTGGTTCAACATTATCCCATGTGCGTTCCTAACAAAGCGGGAATAGGGGGTGATTTTGCAAATTTTCGGGTGTGGGGAGTGACCCCCCGGGATTGTAGATCGCAGCATGAGGCCACGCTAGCGCTGTCATGGACGCGACCGAATATCCTGTAGAGGAATCGCACTGATACAAGATTGTATGAGTGAGAGAGGCAGGTTTAACTGTTTTTACCTTCAGTTTCATGGTAGGTGGGGAGGGGCATAGGTTCCAGCGTGGTCGTGGCTGACAGTTACGGGCAATAGCACTCTATGTTAATACTGATAGAATGCTTGGTACCCGGTACCAGTTCCAGTAAATGAAGACATATATTTTGATTACATCATGTTGAATGAACATCAGTTTAAGTGAAAGAAAGTAATTTGGGTCAAAAACATCTCTCTCAAGATGACTGCCCCTTTGTGACGCTTTCATCTCCTGTTGAGTTAGAGGTGGGTCAACTAGACAATGATTACTCTTACCTGTGCCAAGAACTGGTGCTAGATAGTTTGGGAAAGTAAAATGTAGAAGATGAAGTACAGCCTGGTTTTCCGGTTGGCCCCAAACTCCGCTGTTGCCAACCATTTTTATATGACTATTACAGATTTGTGGGATCCAGACGCTAGAATATTATCACTTTTTACAGGGTGGATGACCCAAGCGTATTGCTCCATGTCAAGGTCCTTGGCTCAAAAAGGGTTAATCTAAGCAGAGAAGCGAGTTGAGTAACGTGACCTTGATCTGGACTCACTTAAGAAATGTTGTAGTCTGGTAATTGTGAGTTGGAAGAAAATCCACTTATCATAATAAATGTACTATGCCAATAGTACCCAGAGGATGCAGCAGAATGAGGAACCCGTTTGACTTAATATCGAGACAGGGCGGCGCTGAAAGCAGTTGTACCGAAGACGTTGAAAACATAGCTAACGTCACGTCATGACCTCCTTGATGCAGTGCAGCCTGGATGAAATGTTGAAAAAAGAGCGGTACAACTGATCACAGCACCTCTTTGTGGCAGTAGTATTTGGGTTCCTCATTGTGAAACAAAAACGCAGCAGAATTTATGGCTGATTACGCAAGATTAAGCCGCCACTGAACAGATACGCGCAAGTGCAATGCAATGATCAGCGTTCACAGAAGACAATACAGTGTGTCCCGAAAAAGTACAAATATTCTTTTAACCTTATTCAAGTCTTTGTTCTGGTTGAAAATTTGTTGGCCATACTGTTCTCTAATCCTTTATTCTTTCTTATTTTTCGCATATCCACAATGTTCTATGTGAAGTGCTTAGAAGTTGTTAACGTAAACCATATAGATTCATTTTAATGATAATAATAGGGAGGTTCAGATAACGTTCCGAGTCTCGACTCCGGACTCCAGAGGATTCCTTTTTTGGGAACTACGTCATCAAACACAACAGGGCTTTCCAAAGCAATGGTGTTTACTCATTTAGGAGAATGAATAGAACCCCCTGGGTGGTAAATTTATCTCCGACTTGAAAANGTAGGGTGCTGCAGGTGTGATGAGGCGAACAGCATCCAAACCCCCAGAAACGCAAGGAAATCGTTGTGCATTCAAGATGGCTGCCTTGGAATTGTGTCCGAGGGGAAATGCGAGTTGTCATGGAAATTGCCGAGCAGTTGCCTTCGGAAGTTCCGAATGCTTACCAACCTCACCCTTGGAGAGTAACTCTCGTTCCTAGGGTATCCATGTATGCATTGTATTGTAATCATACATTCTCCAACACTGCGGTGAAAGGCAAAACTATGGTATTGGAGAATGATGCAATCACTGCCAATGTTGACAGAAATTAGATTGCCTGGAGAAAATATGCGCTGTCACGAGCAGGCGCGAATATGGGGGGGGGGCGCCCCCTTTCGGCCAACAAATCTGTAAAACTGACCTCTAAATTCTGAAATTTGGAGCAAATCATTGAAATTCACCGCAGATTTCAAGGTTTCTAGCAAAGTGCGCCCCCTGATGGGTCACCATCTCTAACACATGAAGAAGGCGCCTGACTGGGGATTGAACCGTAAACTTCAGCAGTGACCGGCACCGATGTTTCTGCTACGCCACTCTGTCAGAACTAAGAAACAGCGAATATTTGAAAGTGATACCTACTTTTTGGTGGACCTTTCATGCTTGTTAGTGTAAATGAAAATGATTTCATGTCAGATGGTATAAAATCGTTTGATTCAGCGTTGCCTGCCCTCGTATGCATGTCACTTCCAGGGACATACGGGATGGTGTTGAGACCACTATCTGCATTACTGGGTAATGTGGCGTCGGGTTTGATTCCCAAGTCAAAGGATAATGTAATAACGTCCGTGAAGAAAACTTTATCCCACTGCAAGAGAAAGACGTGAATTTTACAGATGTGAAGATTCAGGAATATATCAGTTGAAATGAACATTGTATGTTCCATGTTCATGAATAGACAAATCCCAAATTGACGTAAACAAGAAAGATCTGCGCACTTCCGCCGAAATCGCAAACAGAACCTCGGTCTGAAACTGAATGACGTGATGCAGAGAACCCCACGACAGTGACTTCGAAGACGTTGCGTCAGAGTCGACCATTGCTGAGTCACGGATTGCGACACATCAGCTGGTTTCAGATCCGAGGTTCTGTTTGCGATTTCGGCGGAAGTGTGCAGATCAGCGAATTTGAGAATGGTCTGTTCATGTTCATGTAGAGAAAGACTAACCTTAACTGTGAAGTAATCTTTGGTGAAGTTAACATCCTTGGGGGGAAGGCTGGCCTTGAAATTGCCAGCATATTCGAGGATCTTCATAGAGATGAAGAATTTAAGGTGGACATTCTGCCCCTCGGCTTTTGAAGTAGGGTCATGCTCAAGTGTTCCAGAGACATGAATGATCTCTCTGGAAGGAAATACATGTACATTATAGAAGTAATGCTTGACGTCTCGGTCTCTAGTCCAATGCACAACTGCGGTACCTCGCTCCCCAATGATTGGTTCTCGGTGAAAAATGCTTAATACCACATCATCATTTATGCCAATACATCCCACACAGACACGCTTAGAAATTCTTCTAAGGACAGAGGTCAAGGTCACAGCTAACCCATCTCACAATGAGGACAGGTGAAGATCAGACCAACCTCAACTGAAGAGTGTCCAGTGTGAAATTAAGGACCCACAGTGGTATTTCACAAAATGCCATCAACATTGCACTTACTTCTTCTTTTTATCATATGTTGACTTGTCACATTTGGCCGTTGCCTTGTACACAGGTTTTTCTTTATTGTCTCTGACGATTGTGACCTTTTTATCGATGAGGAGAATGTATGTGCAGATTTTCACCCCAACACTCAGCCAGACGCCTACTTTGTCGTTCATCTTCTTTGAATCTAACACAGTAGCAGTAACCTCGATATCAAATGAGTCATCCTTTTGAGGATCGGCCGCCATCTTACGATAAGTCACACCTGCAAGAAACACGAAGTCCATGGACATGTTCATTATGGTCAGTCGGTTTTTATGTTGCATTCGGAGGAAATCTGGCATTCTTCTACTTTAATGCCTAGCGTACTTTGCAGTTGCCACTGGAAGCAACTGATCCGATCAGTCGCTGGCGAAGTATGCACTGCGCGCACAGCACAATTTAGCAACTCCAAAAAACTTCGAGCGTCCAATCAGTCGTTATGTTCTGACTGCTGCGTACATTGACCCAACAACTGGCAGCAACTCAGGTAGCACCGGGGCAGTTGAGACTCGATGAGAGTCGATTTCGTTCAGAAAACTGGCACTGATTAGTCACAATCTGCGTACATCGCCACAACTGCACGAAACTGGACACGAGTCGCTAGAAAGTTGAACAGTTGCCTCCAGTTTCAGCTAGTTCCTCCGAGTCACCAGGTAGCTCAGTGGCGACAAGTTGTATCCAGTCGAAAGTGCAATGCACGCTAGACTTAAGGTTTGTGCGCTTTTTGAGTTTAGCTCAGATTGTTTCCAACGTGTCTGCTTTGCTGTTTTCTACAGCAAAACATGAATCTCATGTTATTTTACCTGTGTTTGTAACGACTATAAGATCAATAACGGTTTTATCTTTTTGTGAGGTTTTCTGCGTTGATGAATATGTTGGTTTGAACTCATTAGGATTGTTACACATCCCCTTCAAGTTGGCTCCACATCGTGTTATCTTCACTTCCTGAAATACAACCAATCTTTATAAGAATTGGTGTAATGTTTTTCAGTGTGGCCATTTTTCTTTGTGACTCCCATTGTTTGGAACACACTGGGAAACAGACTCACTGTTTTTCTGTGTGTCGCTTATTGCGAATTACGCCTTATCCCGTCAATATTGTAATGTCACGATGGCACACAAGGGCCACACTGAAAAACATTACATCAGCAGAAAGAGACAATGCACATATCTTTTTTTCACAAAACTGGGGGAAAACATTCACCTAACCTCGTCCTCGGGAACGATTGCTCCTCTTCAGAGCAGACACTAGGGATGAGGCTGACATTGGCCTAGACTAGTACCTGGTCCTACCGATGGTGTCGCTTTTGAATGGTAGGACCAGTCGTGGCCGCCATTTGTGGAGCAATTCTGACAGTGACGTCACTTGAAAATTTTATGTAAATTATGTAAATTTATTCAATTCTCAATACGGCTGACGTACCAGAATGCAGATAGAAGGTGACCGACCTTTGACCCAGGAAATTCACCAATCGCGCCGGGGGTTTTCCATGTTAAAAATAGAAAATCTATCAACATAATAGTTCACATACTTACCACCTGCGCCAGCACCGACCAATCAGAGGCACGAAGGTGGTAGGCACGCCCGGTCCTAACATATGCAAAAGCCCGATGTAAAATAGTTAGGATCGGGTACCAGTCTAACATTGGCCCACCCCCAAACAACAAGAACTGATATTTCAGTACTGGCCAAGGTGGTTATCGGAACACGTCCTTATTCATATGGGCTACAGGTATGGCAGTGTATAGATAGCAGAATAGGTTTAACTTCAATGCAACTAACCCCAACCCTAAATCTACCACAACCCCTTACCCTCAGCCAAACTTGCCCTGCTTTCCCTCTTCCCAACCCACCAACCCATAAGAGATATAACCCAATGCATTTTCCAATTGGACTGCCCAGTCGAAGACCTACCTCTGGAGAGTTTGTTTTAAGAATAGAGTCAAATTACCTTAATGTTTAAAGTAGCTGTGTCATCCATCTCTGCTTTGACGTCCATGTTGGCCTTACACGTGGAGTTAGGGGGCACCATCACCACAGCTTTGACGGTAAATGTCTCGTGAATCTTCTTGTTAATCAGGGTAACGCCAGTGTCAAAAAATATACTCGCATTTGCCTGTGAATGACAAAGTTCACAAATGATATTCTTTGTTTGTACCTTCATCTTCAATTTTCAAGACCTCTGGCTCCGTATTCATAAAACTACTTAAGTGAAAGTATGACATTTATCCTTTGTTCAACACAAAAGATAAGTATCATACTTAGACTTATCGACAGTACCGGGATTCGAACCCACGCCTCCACATAAGGTTCGAATCCCGGTACTGTCGATAGGCATACTGACCAACATAGCAGACATATGATTATTTCTGTTTATACTTAGACTTAAGTAGCTTTATGAATACGGGGCCTGGTCACTTTGCCTTCAGACTGCACTCCACTCACAAATCGAGCCTGAAGGCGTAGCGATATAACCCTTGTTGGTTCAAGATGCTGTATCACAATGTTATGGTGGTGTAGTGGTTCGGGTCTCAGACTAACGGTCAGAGGATCCTGGTCCGAATCCCACTGGGTGTGAGACTTTGGACAAGTGTCTTTACCTCACTGGCCTCTCTCCACCCAGGTGTACAAATGGGTACCGGTCGGATATGCTCGATTGTAGCACTGAATGGGCAGCTCAGACTAAAATTTTCCCTTTTGACTACGGGATGACAACATCATCATGTGACAAGACTAGAAGCTGACCAAAAGTAGATAGGCCTATTCAATTCAGCAGTTGCAGCAATGACTTGTGTCTCAATCTTGCACAAGAACTGCTCCTCTCATCTGCACGCAACCTAAGGTATGACATTGGGTAATTACATTAGGTTGCCCTTGTTCAGAATGAGGGGAGGGCGAAGACCCTGCCACTCTTGCGAAACCTATGGAATACATGTTAGTCATCTCTGACGCACTGTGACTGCAATTGATTACCTGTTTTTTTTCACCAAAAATTCATCACTAGCCACAAGAATTTCAGCCGATACTTACCAATTTATTCGGGTTTGGAATATCCACAAACTTTTCTTTAATGACATACATCAACTGCGTGACATGGATTTGGTCTGTGTTCATCTTCGTAACCGCACTAAGCCAGAATGTGCCACCAACATTCAGGGGGTTGTCTACCACCCTAACCCTGGAGATGGCTTCGATTTGAATCTGAAAGGTCAAAGGGTCAATGTCAAATTTCAGAATTTCACTGTCGATTTTACAGATTTGTTGGCCGAAACTGGGGGCGTGATTCTGGGGTATCCGATTCTGGGGTATCCGTTTGCATACTAATTGGGCATGTCTCATTAGCTCAGGTATGGCGGGCCGAAGCAGTCATAATTTGCTATTACCGTTCAACGTTATTTAAGTATCGTTCAACGATAAATACACCGTTAAAAGAAAAACATATGCCGTTGTAATAAAAATATTTTACGTTGAATAATACAGGCGTTGCAATAAAAATCATATCGTTACAATAAAAATACCTGAGCATTGCAATAATAATATTCGGCTTTTTCCATAGAACTCCGATTTTTACCGATTATACTTTTACAACGGGCATTTTTATTGTAACGATATGATTTTTATTGTAACGCCTGTATTTATCGTTCAACGTAAAATATTTTTATTACAACGGCATATATTTTTCTTGTAACGGTCGATTATTATTGTAACGCCCAGATATTTTTATTGCAACGGCCTGTATTTATTGTTGAATGATATTTAAATACCGTTGAACGATAAATAATGAATTATGACTGCTTCGGCCCGCCATACTCAGGTGGTGGAGTGATGGACTAAGAAACAGGAGGTGTCCGGTTCAAATACCAGTGTGGCTCTTCATATCTTTACATACCTTTCGCTCAGCAACCAACGATCCTTTCTTGGCAAAGGTGCAAACTTGTCCAATCTCAAGAGTGGCGACATCAAAACTCTTCGAGCCAGTCCTGTTGAAAACAAGAGATGGTAATTAATTCACTAGCAGATGATGATACTCTAATCCCACTTTTAAAAGACCTCGCAGGTAATCAATAGATTTGGGAAGCAGATGAAGTCATCAATCAGAAGTAATTGTCACTCTTGGAAACATATTGATAAAATTATGATTTTCGTTGATACTATGGCATCTGTATCTGAATCTGAATCTGAATGACCACTAATTTTTTTTTTAATGACACCATTCCCATCCTGAAGAAATCAGGTGATATCAGCATCACTCCCTAGCTCACACGCAACAGCCTCGTGGTGCGAGCTAGGGAGTTAGAGTGATGCTAACAGGACCTGATTTCTTCAGGATGCACCATTCCCTCCTTATACTGAGGGGAATCTGGAAAGTTCTATTTATCAAACACCCCAAACATTTCATACCTCTTTGTTATCTTAGCCTCAACTCCACCATTCACTGTCGAACAAGGCATACCGCTTCCAAGGCCCCAAACACGAAGATTAACGATATCTAGAACACCATCCTTGCCAAGAGGACCCAGGATCTTGACGGTGAGCTGGACGCAGGAATCTGGCTTTAGGACGATGTCTAAGAAGCAGCGGAAATGCTGTCCCTTTACCAGCTCGTTATTGGGTGGAGTCCAAGGTGTGTAGTCCAACATAGGGGCCCGGTGCATAGTGATGCCGGGTCGCGTGTTAGGCTGAAACGGTCAAAGAAATTGGTGTACCAATGAGAATGCAATCTTCAGAGTTCTCAGGATGGCAAAGTGGAAATATTTGCAGCAGCCACCATCTAGGTCGCAAGTTCAATCCCCAGTGAAACAGGAGCCGCTGTGGTGTAGTGGCTCGGGTCTCTGGGTAGCGGTCAGAAGGTCCTGGGTTCGATCCCTACTCAGCGTGAGACTTCGGCTATGTCTCTTTACCTCATTTGGCTCACCCCACCCAGGTGTTAAAGGGGTACCTAGCTAGCAGAGATGGTATATACCACAAGGCAGCCGCACTGTGATACTTCCCGGGAATTGGAGCTTGATACGGATTGCACAGGCCTATAGCTGGGGTAATAATTGTGAAGTGCCTTGACACTTAAATGTAAAAGACACTATAAGCCCACACATTATTCAGTATTATTATAAAGGATTCCTTTATGGTGAAGTGGCTATCACGCCTTACATGTACCAACAGGCAGGCTGGACTGCCCTAGACAGCTTTGAGACTACACTCAGAAGCGCAGAAAATATACAAAAGGCAAATTACCAAAGTAGTCATGACTCCTGCTGCCTCAACTGTCAAAGCCAGTATATTAGATGATTTTGTTTTCGCTGTTGAACCCTCATAGTAAGAAAGGACGGCCTCAATATTGACAGTGGATCCTGTAGCCAAGGTTTTGGTGACTTTCACAGCTACAGCAAAGACAATGGATGCTTTCGCAGATTCTAGCCCATTCAACTTCTCACCTCCTGTTAATGGAAATATAGTTAAATGTTGGGGAGTCCAAAAGATGGCAAGAAATAACCTTACTCTGTGTAGGATATCTCAGACTCTCTCAAACTTATAACTTTACGGTGGACTTTAATTCTAAATACAGTTCTCCCTCGCTATTACGAACCCTTCGGGGTCCAAGGGTTAAGTTCGTACTAACGACGAGTTCGTAACAGTGAGTACTCGTCCGTGGGGGCAGAAACATTGGGTTCGTAATATCCGGGAGTTTGCAAAATCGAGATTCGTAAGAGTGAGGGAGCACTGTACAAGCAACACCAAACAATAGGCTTTGACCCGTAAAAAATGATCAGAGGATTACTGCAACATGTGTCACTTTCCTCTGCACAGACTGGTATACCTACCGGGATTTGTAACTCTTCCAAGCTTAATTGTAGCATCTTTGTTTCCTTTTGCACCCCCAGGAAATTGAGTATAAGTAGGCTTGATATCTTTATCCGTGCAGTTCATGTTGTCGCCAAGGGTTTGGAAGGCAAACCTGCAGATCATTGACTGGTCCTTATCAGTTTTCACCATCAGTTCATAGTCGGCGACAGACTGGGGCGGAAACTTAACAGTCAGAAGTAGTCTCTTTGACTCTCCTTGTTTGATTTTATTACCATCACTAGATTTTAGTTCCATCACCAGCACTGCTGCTTGGACGGGCTGAAAGAGGTAACATGGAGTTCAAATCAGCTACATTCAAGAAAGTTTACCCGAAAGACCATTCTCAAATTGACGCAAACGACAAAGATCTGTGCACATCTGCTGCAATCTCTACCACAACCTCGATCTGAAGCTGAATGTGGTGATGTAGACAACTCCATGACAGAGACTTCGACGACGTTGCATCAGAGTCGACCATTGCTGAATCATGGACTGCGTCACGTCACCCGGTTTCAGATCGAGGTTGTGGTTGCGATTTCGGCGGAAGTGCGCAGACCTGCTAATTCGAGAATCGTTTATTGAGAGATTTTTTGCTCAAAACTCCAATACTAGTCACTCAAGATCACAACATCGATGCTTCTTTCTGAACACCTGACATGTGCTACCCAAAACTCCAATCCAACATCTGTTGGCCAACCCCTGTTGCTGCCCAGGATCTAACAACACTTGCCACCAACACGACTCAAAAGTTTGCAGCCCAACACTCACTGCAAATGTTGGATGCTGGCTGACAAATGTTGGATGGCAAATGTTGGGGGCTGAATGATGAATGTTGGATGACAAATGTTGGGGGCTGAATGATGAATGTTGGATGACAAATGTTGGGGGCTGAATGATGAATGTTGGATGACAAATGTTGGAGGGTTGGATGACAAATGTTGGAGTCTGGATAACAAATGTTAGAGGGTTCAATGATAAATGTTGGGTGTTGGATAACAAATTTTGGAGGGTTGGATAACAAATGTTGGAGGGTTGGATAACAAATGTTGGAGGGTTGGATAACAAATGTTGGAGGGTTGGATAACAAATGTTGGAGGGTTGAATGATAAATGTTGGGGGTTGGATGATACATGTAGGAGATTGGATGAAAAGTGTTGCAGGTTTGGAGGTTGGATGACAAATGTTGGAGGGTTGGATAACAAATGTTGGAGGGTTGAATGACAAATGTTGGGGGTTGGATGATACACGTAGGAGATTGGATGAAACGTATTGCAGGTTTGGAGGTTGGATGACAAATGTTGCACGGTAATGATAATGTTGTAAGATTGGCGGATATGTTCAAGTCTTAAGTGACACTGATATACTGCAGGCTGTTTTGTAATAGGTGTAGGGGTGTTGGATATGACTCACCGTTAATGGTACGTTTGTTCCCTTTTTGACAACCATGTTGAGTTGTCCGACCCAGAGAGATGTTTTATCATACTGGATCCCTGAACTGATCATGGCATTACCAGTGGCCGAGGCATTGGTCGCCGGATGGTCCTCTACTTTCACCACAACGCGGACGACAATTTTATCATTGGTGGTATTAGGATCTTTGTCTTTGATGTTAAACATGGTTCCCATGGCGACTGTGGCACGGTCGTACACTAGGTTGTTTGCCCTTAAATAACAACAGATGACGTTTGATTTCCTTTGTTCTATACTATTCGGCCATTGTGCGACATAAAATCACTTTATCAACCAAAGAATGAACGATGGTCCTACGCCATCCCTCAGTGGGAGAATAGTCCAGGGCCGACTGCCAAGAAACTCCGATATGCGTACATGTACCTCCGATCTTTGTTAGGGCAATGTAAGTGCTGTCGGAGTTTCTTGGCGGTCGGCCCTGGTGTACTGTATCTACCAGTTTCCCCTTCTTGTTTGGGTATCACACTGGCAGATAATCGACAGGTTTCTCTGCCTGTTCCATATTGTCAAGTCACGGTTTATTCTGTCAGACTATAGCAGGGGAACACTCACAAACGAGGAACATTCAAAAACGTTACACTGGGATCAGCTGGAATTGGATGGAGTATAAACCATACCACAAAAGAAGTGCGTGATTTTCTTTGTTCGTCTGGGAGTGCACGAAAGGTGCTCGTAAATGCACAGTATTTCACACACGCGTCTGTTCTCCGCAAACATCCTTATGCCCGGTTGTTCAGCCTTGGCTTAAGCCAGAGTTGGGTGGATCCTGACATAAGCGTGGCTTAAGCCAGACTTATATTTCACAGTGCGTTGCGCAGGTTGGGCTTCAAACACAAGCCGAGCTTAAGCCTTTCTTATAATAAACCTGGCAGTGGGGTGGTTATAAGCGTGACTTACAATGGTAGGCCTATTCACTGTAGGCCCAGACTTTGTACATGGCAGAAGCATTGGTTCAGCTCACGTAAGCCACACCTGAGCAACCGGGCAGACATCATCGAGCAAATTGTACAGGAAAGCATTGGGAAGGAGGGTAATAAGCCAGGCTTAGGTAATCCCAAGTTTAATTCAGGTTGTGCAATGAACTCGGAATTGATTAAGCTGTTCTTATGACCAGACACGGACCAGACATAAGCGTGACTTACGTGAACTCGAGTTTGAGGAATAAGCTAGGCTCAGACCTGAATAAGCCAGACCTGAACAACCGGGCATGAGAATATCAAGGGTTCGCCACGCTCACTACCTTCATCGCCCCAGGTAGAGAAACTACTGAATAACTCAAGCTAGGTGCCTACAAANCATCATCGAGTATTTCCAGAGTCCCTTGGTGGCAATCTCAAACCGGTAGTCCGCCAAGGCGTTCACGTACTGGTTCTCATCACCAAAGCCGTACTTGGAGGTCATCACAGGTGCCTTGGACGTGTCAAACTGTAACAAGTGATATGAAAAGATCAGACAATGTCAAGAGTGATTGGTGGCCTGCTTCAAACGTGGGTATCATGAACTCGTTTCCGTTGGAACAAAAGGAATTAAAGAAACATCCACGTCAGTCTTATTAACGTCCATGACTTGAAATTGAACCATCAATATGTAAGGCTGCGATTATCATAGAGCTACACAGTATACGGACAGGCCAGTTAACAAGGCTTCATAAAGATTCACGTCCATGAAGAAAAAAGTGGCTTTCCGCAAATGTCTCATAAAGCTACCAGACACCCGGAATGCGGTATAGGGACGCGGAATCCCCGGTAAGCGATATGTTGTATGCGAAAATGTGTTGCATTTTCCACTTGGGACTTCGTGGACCTACATTACGCATACACACAGCAGTAAGTAGGCCTAATGTCGAGCCGCTGTGCTTCCGCGTTCCGCAATCCGCATTCCGCGTGTCAGCGTACGTAGCTGAGCGGCGAATCCACATCTGACCCACTGTCGCGATCTTGGCTTGAGACGGGGTTGCGACGCCTTGCGATCACCTTATTAGGACTTCTGATTGCCATGGCGCATGCTATATTGTGTAGCGCAATGTAAATCGCAGGGATATTGTGCAGAAAGGCATATCAGGGGCCTGATTCACAAAGCCCCCATAGCGTACATGAGCTTAGCACTGCCCGTATATTGTCGGCAAGTCGACGAACAAGAGATACGGGCAGTGCTAAGATCACAGGCCTACATACGCTACGAGGGCTTTGTGAATCAGGCCCCAGGACATCCTCCCACTGCAGGGCCTCGGTCTCGCTCCTCTTCATACCCTCGCACACGAGCGAGACCAAAGCCCTGCGGTGGGAGGATGAATCCCGGGGATTCGGAATCAGGACAGCAACATGAGGCAAAGCTGGTGAAATTTGAGCTGAAAGATTCGTGAGGAAGATGCTATATATTAGAAGTGGCGTTGCGTACAAGCATCAGAGGGAAATCACAAAGAGTGATTAATTTTTGAGCGATATTGTGATATCCACACACCCCGAAGGGGAGGTATCAGACTGTGGTGTATCTTATCAGTACTCATAATTTGCGTGATTGGCGTCATGCCTTTTTGGTCGGTGTTGAAACACTGGGCGGTGAAAGAGACCAAGAATTGTGTAGAGACCATTTCAGAATCAGTGTTGGCAGAGAGACGTCTTGATGATAAATTACAAATGTAGTTCCACTACGGCACAGATGCTATAAAGACCCATTTTTACTACACCGTTTTCCGCTGCAGTTTATAGGCCTACCTTGAGTTAGTGCGGTTTTCAAGACATTGGAATAATTATCAGGCTAAGTCATCAAAGAACTCCCCAAATCCTGGGAAAACCACAGAGCAAATGCAGCGGAAACCGAGGTAGTGGAAACGGGCCTAAGGCTTGGCACACATGGACGGCAAATCTCAAAGTGGGAGGAGTGCTGACCTGCTGAATGACGAGTCGAGCAGCGTTGGGTGTGTCACTTTTAAAAATAGCGCCACCACATTGAGATTTGCCGTCATTGTGCACCTAAGTGCATGGTAGATGGATTAATCATACAAAAATGGAGAAATGCAATTAATCAGAGAAAATTTACCGGCTGTGTCGTCCCCGACTACAAAAACAAACAAACTGGATATTCAACAAACACGACATATATTACAAACACATACATGTATCATTCGATATAATTTCTCCAAAACTCCAGAAAGAGGTGAGCTTATAGTGATAATCCGCTTAGAGGCGGTTTGCACTTCCTTGTCTGTCGTTGGAGACGGCGAGGCATGTCACTGGTTCGAAGTGTAGGCCTAAACCCGCCAAACTGGAAAGTGGTAAACCGTATTGAGATGAACACCCGCGTTAAACCCTTGCTGCTGAGGGCGCATCCTCCATACAGGGGCGTCGCCATAGGGGGGGCCATGGCCCCCTAGCTTTTGCAGAGCAACAAAAAAGTTCCACTTTCTTGAGGGAGGGCCCCCAACCCCCCTCGGCTGGCTCGCGCCTCATTCTCAATTCTCCTTTTCCATTACTCCATGCTGATGTAAATACACGTTTATCCTTGATATCTGTCAGGACAAACGTACCCAGTCCATTGCTTCTTCAGGAGTAGCATTGCTGCCAAGGCTCTCTTGCCCACAACACGACCACGAACTCAAACACGGACAAACACAGTACATTCAGGAAGTAGCACGGGTTGGAAAGGATAAGATTTTCTGATCGGATTCAGTAGAAAAGAATTTTCGCAACGTTCGGGTCGGCATTTCGGGGGCTTTTCAGAAACTCTAGAGAGTTTCTGCAAAGCAACAACGCAAATCCCAATGTCTGATGCCACCGAACAAAAGGACAGACATTTGCTTTGGCAACTCGGGGGCTTTGCGAAAACTCTCTCATTCTACACCAGGCTTTAAGGAGCTTCAGTCACACTCAAGTAGTTCTCAAAACGTCCTGCCCCGTCCTAAAAAATCGTAAAACAGGCTAGAACGTGTAACCCTTCGCCAAATAATGCTTCGATGTTGTGGAGCATCCTTCCCGTCCAGGAAGTTCGTAAAAAGACTGTAAAAAGCTGTCACTACATCCACTACATTCGCTCAGTTTGAACCCGTTCGGCAAAATTTTCAAGAACGTACTGAGAACTAGCTCAGTGTGATTGGGGCATTAATTGTACTTACCGGCAGATCTCCAATAACTGTGATCTCCTTCATTCCAACCCATAACTTTGTCGTCATCACAGTAACTCCGGCTGTTACCCACATCTTCGCATCCTTGACGTTTTTCGTATGGGTGATTATACTTGCGTACAGACAAACAGTCACTGTACTCGCCGAGCCATTCTGAGAAAGAATCGCATTGTTCGTGATGTGACCAAGCTTCATAACGACTCGGTCCATATTGGAATCTGCTGGTTTTGCTCTGGACGTGAAGGTTGGTTTATCCGCCATCACGCATGGGACGTTCCATCCAGTTGCGCAAATCTCAATATTACAGATGTGCATTCTTGCCTGGCCATCTTCGAAGGGCATGAGGAATTCCACCGTGAAATCGCTCGTCTTTAACTCAGTTGTGTCGATTTTCAGGACGAATGCTACGGCACCGCCAACTGGGGCCTTGTCTGAAGAGTTCGCCACGAGCGACACCTTGGGGGTCGTGTCCTGTAAAGCAGATCATGTAATAANGAGCAACAAAAAAGTTCCACTTCTTTTCTTGAGGGAGGGCCCCCAACCCCCCTCGGCTGGCTCGCGCCTCATTCTCAATTCTCCTTCCATTACTCCATGCTGATGTAAATACACGTTTATCCTTGATATCTGTCAGGACAAACGTACCCAGTCCATTGCTTCTTCAGGAGTAGCATTGCTGCCAAGGCTTTTTGTCCACAACACGACCACGAACTCAAACACGGACAAACATAGTACATTCAGGAAGTAGCACGGGTTGGAAAGGACAAGATTTTCTGATCGGGGCCATATGCATAAAACATCTTAAGTGTAAAATTTCCCTTATCTTTTGTTTGGAACAATAGTTTAAGGGAAATTTTACACTTAAGATGTTTTATGCATACGCCCCCGGATTCGCGGTCGGACTCAGTAGAAAAGAATTTTCACAAAGCCCCCGAAACGCCGACCCGAACTTCTGTCCTATTGTTCGCTGCTCTCTTCGTAGCATTGAACAATAGGATAGACGTTCGGAAACTCTAGAGAGTTTTTGCAAACTAACAACGCAAATCCCAATGTCTGATGCCACCGAACAAAAGGGCAGACATTCGCGTTGACAGACATTTCGGGGGCTTGCGAAAACTCTGGCCCGTATTCTAGAACGTTCCTTAACGTTAAGGTCGACCTTAAGTCTATTGTAAAACCATCGAGAACAATAGATTTAAGGTGGACCTTAACGTTAAGGAACGTTCTGCAATACGGCTCTTTGTCATTCTACACCAGGCTTTAAGGAGCTTCAGTTCAAAGACATTAACTGTACTTACGGGCAGATCTCCAATAACCGTGATCTCCTTCATTCCAACCCATAACTTTGTCGTCATCACAGTAACTCCAGCTGTTACCCACATCTTCGCATCCTTGATGTTTTTCGTATGGGGGATTATACTTGCGTACAGACAAACAGTCACTGTACTCGCCGAGCCATTCTTAGAAAGAATCGCATTGTTCGTGATGTGACCAAGCTTCATAACGACTCGGTCCATATTGGAATCTGCTGGTTTTGCTCTGGACGTGAAGGTTGGTTTATCCGCCATCACGCATGGGACGTTCCATCCAGTTGCGCAAATCTCAATATTACAGATGTGCATTCTTGCCTGGCCATCTTCGAAGGGCATGAGGAATTCCACCGTGAAATCGCTCGTCTTTAACTCAGTTGTGTCGATTTTCAGGACGAATGCTACGGCACCGCCAACTGGGGCCTTGTCTGAAGAGTTCGCCACGAGCGNCCCCCCCCCCCCCCAGCCTTTTTATGAGGTATCAGGAGGTTCTTAGCGCTCGCTTCCTTCGTCGCCCTTTGTGGCAGCCAAAGGCGCAGGACTAAAGCTGCAGTGGAAAGCGCTTTAGCCTCACACCATCTGGTCAGAAGAATAAATCTCAGATCGTCCCCAAGAAGAGCCAATGTCCGTATTTTAGAATGCTCCTCAACGTAAAGGTGTTCCTCAAGACTACTGTTCTCCTGTTGCGAACAATAGCCTTGAGGGACTCCTTTACGTTGAGGAGCATTACGGGCTTCCATTTGCAAAAGAACCTTACCGTGAGGTAACTGGTACTTGCTGCCAGAGCTTTGATTTTTGTTTGTAATGCACAGATCGTACTTTTACCAAACTCCACGGCAACCCCAAGCCAGTGTTCTGAGTTGGCAGGAACGGACTTCTCAAACATCACATAGACGCCAAATTTGATTGTGTCTTCGTTGCCAAACGTCCAACCGCCGATACGTTTCCCTGAAAAGACAGTGGTGCACATGTGACTTCGAGTGTTACTGGGGCCCGATTCACAAAGCGCTCATAGCGTACGTATGATCTTAGCACTGCCCGTATGTATTGTTCGTCGACTTGCCGACAGTAGATACCTGCAGTGCTAAGATCAAACCCCCGGATCTTTTGCGAAAACTCACTTTCACTGTGATTTACACCAATACCTCCATGTTAACACAAAGAATACATTACCTGCATTTGTGGCTTTTTCAACTTCAAGTCTTGCGCGGGCACTACACTTTCCCTTCGCATCCTTGTAGTTCTTATACTGGAAAATATCCTTGGGAATGCAGTGGTATGAGGTGCCAGAACTGTAGACGAGGACGCCGCATATGGACATTTGGTTGGTAGTACCCAACGGGGCAATGGCATCAATGGCCAAATCGACCTGCCAGTGTGGTATCTGGACTTCAAGGAATACCTCACCAGATTTGCCGACTGGTATGCCAGTTGCCACACGCGAGTTATCCAGGGTGCATTTCGGCTTCAACGTTGGGTCCTACAACAAAAAGGAAACTCATAATCGAAAACAATTTGGTACACATGTCTAATACTGCCGGAGTAAAACTACTGTCATCCATGTGTTGACTTTCAGTTTGCTCACGCAGGTCTTGCATCCTGAATCATCAGGATCTACACGCAAAATGCTCTTTCTCTCGATGGAAGGAGTAGTGGGGACCGCTAAAGGCCTAGACTTCCTCAGGATGTAGGTCTTGCTGTCAGGCGTGACTTCGTCTGTAAATCAAGGCAGCACGACACTTACGAGTGTTGAATCCGAGCATCCTTTCGTTTTGAAGGACGCCTGTCCAACCCATATCTCATTCTCATTGTTATACTCAGCACCGGCGCTGACCCAGTATGTCTTCGCTTCCTCTTTGCAAGCAATCATGATGGCGTCGAATTCGATCCAAAGCTCCAGTTGTTGCTTGTCCGTGGCGCCTGCAGCCACTGATACGGGGCCGATTTTTAGAATGGCACGGTCATGCTGGTGAGAGAAGAACACCGGTATTCTACACTCTACGCATCTGGGGCCCGATTCACAAAGCACACGTAAGTTCGCTATCTTAGCACGCTCTAAGTGAACGTTTACGTTTACGATTACACACTGGTAAGTTATATTACAAAACACTTTTAGATCACTCTTAACTAAAGCGTAGGTCTGAACTTACCCGTAAGTTAAGACTTATGCGTAACAACACAATCGATTACGGTACACAACACATGTCTTCTTGCGCGGTAAAGACACTTTGCACTAAGTAAGCACTACGAGTACGTGAACATACTGAGTACACGTTCTTAGGCCTTCACGTAATCTTAAGAGTCCTTCGTGAATAACACGCAAACGGTACGTGTATGCTTAGAGTGTTAAGTACACGTAACCACTAAGTGTGCTTTGTGAATCAGGCCCCAGGGATGGGACGATGCTCGAAATCCTTATTTTTTTAATAAGACATATTTACAAGGATGGGGTTATGATTTTAGGAGAACAAGGGACCAGACATTGCTAAGGTCCGCAGTAATCATTCAATGGCAGGGAGAAATCCAGGCCACAATTCTGGAAGTGGCGATGTCATTGTTTGTCAATCTCTTGTTTATTGTTTTGAAATTCAACTCACCGGATAAACGCCAACTCTAGCATCCATCGTTGCCTTCAACTTCAATAAGTCAACATTCTTATCCTGTGTTATTTTATCACCTACGGTTAAGAAACAAAAGTTAGCCTATCGTAACAGGCAATGAGCAAGAGGAGGGTGCAGAATGAAATCTTGGAAGCATGATACACAGGTTTTCTTCGATGCGTGCAATCACAACGTCACACCCTAATGCTTGAAAATAGCCTCATCCCAAATGATTGAAGGTGTTCCCAGGTGGACGTTTGTTCACACCCCCAAAGGATCAAAGGTGCTCCCAGGTGAACGTTTGTTCACACCGTAAAGGATCAAAGGTGCTCCCAGAATAAGCATAGTGAGTAAAAACACTGGGAAGAAGTCTTCCGCTGCGAGTTGGCTGATTGAGAGGAACATCATGAATGTCATGCTCCACTGCCACTCGAGTTGGCGGAAGATCTCAACGACGCCGGATGACAGTTGCCCCGCGCCCGCAAAGCTGCTTTTCTCCGCTCGATTTATCTTGCACGGAAAAATTTTTTTTAGAGGTTCTTCAGCAACGGGATGAAGAGTTCGATTACAGCAGCAAGGTACCATGGCTTGGTTCTCCCTGTGAGTGGAGGAGGAACTATACCGACAGCAGCCAGGAGAGGAAGAGTTCGGCAACAGCAGCAAGAGTTCCCATGGCTTGGGTTCTCCCTGTGAGTGGAGGAGGAACTATACCGACAGTAGCAAGGAGAGGAAGAGTTCGGCAACAGCAGCAAGAGTTCCCATGGCTTGGGATCTCTGTGTGAGTGGAGGAGGAACTATACCGACAGCAGCCAGGAGAGGAAGAGTTCGCCAACAGCAGCTGCAGGAGGTACCAGGTTTGGGTTCTCCCTGTGAGTGGAGGAGGAACTACAGTAGCAAGGAGAGGAAGAGTTCGGCAACAGCAGCAAGAGTTCCCATGGCTTGGGATCTCTGTGTGAGTGTGGAGGAGGAACTATACCGACAGTAGCAAGGAGAGGAAGAGTTCGCCAACAGCAGCAAGAGTTCCCATGGCTTGGGATCTCTGTGTGAGTGGAGGAGGAACTATACCGACAGTAGCAAGGAGAGGAAGAGTTCGGCAACAGCAGCAAGGTACCATGGCTTGGGATCTCCGTGTGAATGGAGGAGGAACTATATACCGACAGTAGCAAGGAGAGGAAGAGTTCGGCAACAGCAGCAAGGTACCATGGCTTGGGATCTCCGTGTGAGTGGAGGAGGAACTATATACCGAAGTTAGCAAGGACAGGAAGAGTGCGGCAAGAGCAACCATGGCTTGGGTTCTCTCTGTGTGTTAAGAAGGAAATATTGGGGAAGTAGCCAGAAGGACGGGAGAGTTCCGGCTCTGCCGGAGCAGCAGGCCGAGAGTTGCCGCCTACCTTTATGCGATATTCTAACATTATACAACAACATGATCACAACCGGAGGCGTAGTGGCAGTGACAGGGGTGAAGAGTTCCACGTCCAAATCCTGATTGTCCTTTTGTGGTAGCTCTATCGTTAGTTTGTAGGCCACCTTGGTTCCAATTTTCCCTTCTATCGGCCCTGTTTTAGTCAGCGTAAACTTCATTGATGTTGGATATGTAACAGTCGCCTTCAATTCAGAAACGGTTGATATGTTATTGAATAAATTCGCGAACTGTAAATCATACACTTGACAATCAAACTTAAAATGATTCTTACCCACGTGTGTAATATGGACGTTACATAGCAACATAATCGTCGTTTCGTTGTCAGGAGTAAACAGTTCTACCAACATGTCCTGGTTATCCTTCTTCGGGAATTGTATCGTCAGCTTGAAGCTGCGTTTGTCACCAATTCTGATGTCAACACCTTTCGTACCAGGTTTGCCTTGTTTGGTCAGCACGAACTTCTTGGCTGCCTTATAAGGTTTTGGCAGTGCCTAGACGATTAAAGTGAGGAAGACTAAGGGAGGAATACTAAAACAATAAATAAATGGGACAGTATAGACCTTGTATGATGAGAAACGCAAAGAAACTCAATGATACAACATGACTGAATAAAGTGAAACGGAGAATTCAGAAATATAGCAATAACCAATACTAATACATGTAGGGCCGATTTCACAAAGGATGTTTAAGACAAGTCTTAAACACACTTTCTGAAATCGGCCCGTAGTATACGACTGGAAAAACTCAGACTGCAAAAATGAAGGAAACAGTAAGAATTCCATACATTAGAATCTCTAGAGTAAGGTGAGAGTGAGAAAATGAGTCGGAGGGAATACTAAGAAAACTAAAATGTAGGAATCTAGGCGGCAATATTGTGACCTGGCTTTATTTAGACCTACTAGCAGCAAGGTGAAAGCGCAGCCACCGATTTGGCCGAGGGCAACCACCACGTTGACCACCTCTCTATACTTAGTATACCCTTTTCCTCCTCCTTTTTGATCGCTTCTTCCTCTTCTTCGGCCGTCTCTCGGGAGGCGTTTCGGTTGACGTATCATCTTCGGTGTAGGGGTTGTCGCTCATGTCATGCTCATCCTCATCGTGTTCAGGCTCCTGGGGGTATTGCCTCTCTAACTTTTCCGTACATTCTGGAAAGGGAGGAAAGTTTTGCAGTAAGAAATGTAATCGAATTTTACTCCTTCGGGCCCCCTCGGTGCAATAGGACAGCCATGGAAGCGGTTCTCATGGAGACAATCTAGGCGTGCGCCGCGTTTCATGAGCGTGCCGTTACATAGAGCTACACGGTTTGCGGTCACGTTGGTTAACAAAAGGGTTCGCGACCGTGAAGCCATTCTCGCGTATACCGTGTATCTCTATGTAAACGCAGCCATCCTTGTCTCCTACTTTATTATAGAGAAGATACAACAACAACAACAACAACGTTTATCACATCACTGTTCTGACAAAGGTACTTTGTACCATAGAGTACAGGTCATAGATAACAGCCCTTTTGAACCGCCGAAGGTACGTGGTTTACATCATCCGACACAACCACCGCGCAACCAAGCAGCAAGGATTTGCCGCACGATCAGCAGATGAAGTACATTTCAGGTAATGAAATATAGGTAGGCTATACTAGTAGTCCGTTCACACGACAGCAGTTACAGGAACTCCCAATCAATAACCACATATTTCTGCAGTCGGGGGGCACATAGTCAAAAGTTAGCATTTCCTTGCAAAACCTACATAGAAAGGTTTGTGAAGGTTTGACGTTCATGTAAAAACAATTCAGACGCAGTGCCCAGAAAACCGAACATTGATTTGCTTGCTCGAGTGTTTGCAAGCACTTCTGGTGATGGAGATTTCAGTTGTACATGTACTCTTCACAGAACTCAACAAGTAGATAACTAACGTTAAGCTCACAGCACACCTCAGGAAATCTCTCTGAGACAATCGATTGCTGCGAGTCATGTGCTAATATAATAAAGGTCCGACTGTTTCGGCTGCGATTAAATAGAGCTACACGGGATACAGGCACGCCAGTTTGCAAATCCCTTCACAAAGGGTTCGCGATCGTGAAGCCATTGTTAACCAGCGTGTTCGTATACCGTGTAGCTCTATGTATGCCTACGTGTACTACCATAAGGCTGCAATCGCATAGAGCTACACGCTACATGGACACGCCAGTTAACAATGGCTTCACGGTCGCGAGCCCTTTGTGAAGCCATTGTTAACCGGCGTGTCCGTGTACCGTGTAGCTGTATGTGAACCCGGCCTAAGGCCCCGATTACATAGAAGTATACGGTATAGGAAAACGCCGGTTAACAATGGCTTCACGGCCGCGAATCCTTTGTGAGGCCTTTGTTAACCGGCGTTTTCCTATACCGTATACTTCTATGTAATCGGGGTCTAAAGGAGTATTGGAAATGTCTTACCATCGGATTGATTGTAGGCATTGCATGTTTCACCTTCCCAGCAGTCGTCGCACACGCACTGGCCTTCTTTGTGGCATCGACCATTGTGACATGGGCTGGAAAAAATCGGTACATAAGACTGTATCTTTGAACTGACAAGCGTTTCCCAAACAATGCGGGGAACACTGAATTATAGGAACAATTATAAACGTCACGCCAGCAACACGTGCCAGAGACAAATTTCGACCAATTCGTGACAACAGGTTTAAGAGCCCTTGGAAACAATAATTAATTTGAAGGAACCGCGTTCATGCCGCAGTAGGCCTACATCTCCACTGCGCATTCGGCAGTCTTCCGCCGCGCTGCCTACGCATCAGAAAATCGCAACACAAAACCGGATAATTGTGAGGGTTTCATCGCGAGAAGGCCTAGAGAACTCCCACCAAGAGTATTTGGAAAACAAGCCTATTAAACCTACGTTTTGCATTCTCTTCCCTTGCATTTAGGCTTGACGCACACTGGCACGCCATGTTCGTCAAACTTCTTGTCCACGTAGTTCTTATCTTCCTCTGCCGCGGAATTGTTGGCCGCTTTGGTCGAATTATCGGCATCTGCGGTACCCGCCTTTCCCTCTTCAGTCGTTTTTTTATCTTCTGCTGCCTCGGATTTTCCCCCTTTTGCCGTTATTTCCTCCGACTTGTCCTCGACGGGTGCTTTTTCTGCATCAATATTGACCTCCGCTGCGAAAAAGGGCAAGGTCATAATCAAGGTCAACAAGAAATTGTCAAGGTCAATTTGCGTCGTTTTGCCATTGCTATTCCCTTTATAGGCCCGCAGGAGTATTGCAAGAGCTGACATAACTGGCCAGTGTGCCCATAGTGGCGCCTCAATAGGCCTAGGCTAGTTGCTAGTTGGTCGCACAAGCTCACCCCCTAGGAATCCTAGGGGGTGAGCTTGTGGGAGCAACTAGGCCTGTCGACGCGCCAGTGTGGTGTGCCCTCCAAGTTATGTAACTAGCGAGACATAAGCATCTGCCTTCGCTGGAACCGCACACTGGTACAAAATGCCATTTGAAAACTTACCCGCGGTTATCATGGTCACCAATGCGAGGAAGAACAACGCAATGAGAATGACCCCTCTCATCGTGGGGATCGAGGTTTGGCGCGAATTTGTGACTCCTGCAAACAGATGAGTTCAAATAACATTGTTCAATTACAAGAAGATGTATGGCACCTCAGTTTGCAGTAACTCAAGAATATACTCTAGTTTCGCCGACCTAAGGCCGACTCTTGTTATTCAAGCCTTGCCCACTAGGCCCACTTTATTACACTTACAATTGCGTCTCCGGGAAGCCATGCTGTTCCACTTCGCGCGCGGATTTTGCAAAGCATTCACACAGATTGGAGAAGAAACATAGCTAATAATGCATATAATATTATAAAGCGATGTATGGCTGATGTGGCATTTACCGATAGCAGTGTGATATTCACCATGTTTGTTCGCTCAAAACCTAGCAACAGGTTTCCGTCGAAACTACATTAATATGGTAATCAACATGTGACGTCATGACTTGTCACATCGAAATAACCAATCAAAATTCAGAACGTGCTTGCAGAGCTGTCTGTTCGAAAGCACGATTAAACCCTAAAACATATTCATTTATTATGCATATTTGATCAATATTGTTCTGTTAGATTGAAATGCAGTGTTGCTTTGGTAATAAACGCATGGCATTCAATGCGATATCAGGAGCTGATCGGTTGGGACAATATATGGCACTATAGTGACACTGAAAGCATGGCTGAATAGGAAAACGATGGTTTTCTGTATATATACATCAAGTCCCAGTCTGAAAATGCCTCATTCAAATGCTATAAAGGCCCAACCTCATTGAGAAATCACAGCAGAACGTTTCTTTAGCTGATGTAGGCCACTATGTGGAAACGTTGTACCTGAAAACGCGACAACTTTATTGGTCAAATATTCCCACTACGATATCGATGCCACTTTCGCTGCTGTCGCTCTGTATCGTCATTTCTCCTGTCTTCACTTCTTCTGTTGTCTTTATCTTTTATTTTTGTTATTTCGACAGATTTCCTTTCCATTTGGTTTCGGCGGGATGCCGCTGACATAGATAGACGACCATGAACATGCAGGCGCGGATCCAAGGGGGCACACGGGGGCACGTCCCCTCCTTTGTTCACACGACTTACGGCGACAAGCAAAGTCGGATCGAAAGGTGAATTTGTTGTGTACACGTAGCCTTCCGCCTCATCTCGTCATGAACTGATTGCAGGCGTTCAATAAGGCCTAGGTTCCCCATGGCAACAATCAACAAGATAATAAATAGCTTGAATAGTTTCAGAACATGGTTGTATTTTTGCCATAAGGTCGTACCAAGATATACTTATATGTATTGAGTTATAGGTTTATCATCAATATCTGCATCAAAGCGTCAGGTATTCCGCCTAATAGAAAGCAGGAGGAAACCGGAGCCCCCAGAACCGTGCTTACCATACTATGGTGTGTCCAGAGCAGCGCGTCAATGACCGATGCGCAGTAAAATCATCATAGTTGAAACAGTCCATGAATTGTTAATCAAGATAAGCGTTGATGTCCGTTTTGCATCACATGTTACGGGAGACCAATCGAGGAAATTAACGTCATCAAATACTAATGGAAAAACAGTTCGTTGTTTCAATCCACTTCAATGGTTTATGGTTTTTAATAAAATGCTGGTGTGCTCCTTCCGCAAGACAATTAAATCGTCAGCAAATCAAACCCAAATATCTAATCAACAGAAGCGGAAGACAGTCAGACGGATCTCAACAAGATCATCCCACAGAAACAAATTCGTATTTGTGCTACGAATCTTTTCTCAAGTCTGTGCTAGGTAAATCCCGCGGCCAAGAATGTAACAATACAAGTGATTGGTCATTGAATACAGAGACATTTCTCTTAATGATCAACACCCATTCAAGATGGCCGCCACGGCAGCCATCTTTGTTCTTTTTGGCAGCACTTTGTGCGCGGTGCTGGGAGCGAGCACAGAGAGGTTAGTGGCCGTATGCATAAAACATCTTTAGGGTAACATTTCCCTTATCTTTTGTTTGGAACAATAGTTTAAGGGAAATTTTACACTTACAATGTTTTCGGCCCCTGATCCTCAGGATGAAAAGCATTGCCCTGTGTGATAATTTCTCGTACAGTTTTGCTTACACTTTGACAAGTGGCACAAACGACTACCCACAGTTTTCTTCGGTTTAGTTGCCCATAGAGAGCCAATTCGCGTCAGAAACTTTGCATCAAAATCTTGTTTAGTGTAACCGGTCCAAAATGGATCACCGGCCGACGCGCCAGTTCGACTACCATTCTAATCTTTATCCATGGCTACACTTATACATCACGGAATACAAATTGCATTCGATTTTTCGCCACTGAGATGTCGGGCTTTGATTAGTAACTATAGGAACAGAAAGTGCATAAAACGTATTTAATTTAGCATCATAATCCATGTGGTTTTTATTGATTGACAAGAAGGAGAAATGTCAAGCTGTGTATGATTGGGATCGCACGATTTCGACGCGCTGTGACAATGGCCGGAGAAAATAGCATGTCGTACCTCGTCAGCTAGAGGGAAGGACTTCTAGCAGCTGTTTGTCCCACTGGAGGCCTCTTATGCCATCCTCTCAGTAGCAGTTACATGTAGCTACAATCTGGCAAGTGTACGTCAAAACGTGTGTCATGACGTCATAAGTGACGTCACACCAATCGGGACCAAACCTTGACCAATCATTGATGGGAACAATATTTACCAAAACAGACGCCATCAAAGGAATCACTGCATATAGGCCTACTCGGGGGACACTTGTATGGACCGCTACTGGCCTAGACAGCGACAGCAGCAAGAGATTCCATTGTACCTTTGTAGGCACTATAGAAATACAGTATACAAATTGAATATAGGCATGTCGACATTGAACAATACAATTTTCTTCACAAGACGACGAAGAAAAAGATTCATCGTACAACAAAATGAACAAAACAAAACTGTCGGAACTGAAGCAAGAGAAAATGAAAATTTCGATAATTCTGCAACTTGTTCAACTTACCTCGCCGCACAGGATATTCCATTGCAAAACTCACAATAAGACTTTGATCTGGTGTTTCTAATCCTTCAGGTGTAAATTGAACGACTGGTAATATGTAAGTTCCTCTTGTTTTATTGCAATTCTCATCAGCGAGGATTTCGTCCCGTGATGTTGGAAGGAACTTGCGCGCTCTCAACCAAACTCCACGCTTTGTCAAACCATACGCGCACAAGCTACGAAACATGCAGTTCTTTCTGACACTCACCGTGCGTGGAGCATGGTGACTAACCTCGGTCTCACGATCGATTCTTGCATGTTGGTTGTTACCATTTTAAATATGGAGATGATATTGGTTTTATCGTGATGAATATTTCGAAAAGTCGATTTTGTTGACTAAAATTTTCATGAAATAGGCCTACTTTTTTATTAAATCTTTTATTCAGTAGAAGCGGTGTTTCGTGTTATGCTTCCATGTTAATCAACAAATTAGTAGTGAGAAGTAGGACTCGGGTCTCAGAATCGATCCGGCCCGATCAAATTGAAAAACTAATCAGCCTCCTTTTTAACTCTACTGGGTGGCACATAATTTTACGGTCATGTCATACAGAAAGCCCCGGTGGGTGAGGCCAAGAAAGCCCGGCAGTGAGGGCCAAGAAAGCCCGGTGGGCGAGGCCAAGAAAGACTGGCGGTGAGGGCCAAGAAAATCCGGCGGTGAGGGCCAAGAAAGCCCGACGGTGAGGGGACAAGAAAGCCTGGCGGTGAGGGCCAAGAAAACCCGGCGGTGAGGGCCAAGAAAGCTCGGCGGTGAGGGGCCAAGAAAGCCCGGCGGTGAGGGGCCAAGAAAGCCCCGTGGGTGAGGCCAAGAAAGCCCGGTGGTGAGGGCCAAGAAAGCCCGGCGGTGAGGGGCCAAGAAAGCCCTGGTGGGTCAGGCCAAGAAAGCCCGGGCGGCGAGACGCTTGTTTTTTTTGTCGGGAGGGGGGCAGGCACTTGGATCTGGGGTACTGCAGTTTTGATCATTTTTCGGCCAAAATCTGAATAAACGAGAAGATTTTCAGTGATATTTTGTAATCAGGCCAAATTTAGATGTGTTTCCTCCGCGCAACACATTGAGTTAAACAACAAACAGTTCACAATACACTTTTTTCGTCAGTAAATATCCATCACCAAAACTCTCACTGAAATTAAAGTGCTTTTTCTAATTGGCGACATCCAGAATGCATCAATCCAATCAGTGCAGCAGAGTGTGACAACCGGAATGACCGAGTTATTAAACTCCCGTGTTACTGAAATAGGACGGGTATAAAATCCTGGGGGCGAGGTTTAAGTAACACTTGTTGCCGGTTCCATATCCATTTTATGCTTACGTCGCCATGGTAACGGTAAACTGCTCCACTAATGTCGTCGTCTGCCATTGGTAGCTGCCAAGTAAACACTGCACCGCTGTAACTCAATCGATAAGTACGAGTGTTCCTTTTCATCCACCCGCCATTCGAGATACTTTTTATGATGGTGTAATAGGACATGATATATCCGCTGCAAAAATGTCCGGTTCACTCTTTTTGAGGCGTGAATTGGGCCCCCGAATAGAATCATAAGCCCCATTCACAATACGGAATTTTCATCGTGCTCAGTCCGCACCGAAGAAAGCGCCACTGCATTACCGGTAGGTTTTCTCTCTCTTGGCGGCCGACGTAACCTTTGACCTTTAGGCAACCTCGTTTAATGTACACCGTATACCACAGCTACTTCATGGTGCCGAGGTTGATCGTGATCTGGTATATCAGGACGTTGCAAATGCATGCTCAACAAGGCTGTTCAAATCTATCTCCCCAATGATGTATGAGTTGGACAGGACAGCAGTCTTTTCACGTTGGTTCCAGATTCCGCCGCCAGGGGAGGGTCACGCATACCTCATTCATCAAGTGCCACTTTAATAATCACCAGTAAAACGGGTAGAACCCCTAATGTGCTCATTGTCATTCAAACGAGGTTCTTCTATTAATAATGGTGTTTGTCTACTCAAGCGCGACCATTTATCCATTCTTAATATAAAGAGGCCTATAAAATGTGTATGGGCATTGCACAACGCTTAGGCCTTTCATGGACAACACATATACATGCAGACGAAGTTATCAAGATCTTTCGACATGTTGCGATTTTTTCGGTCCGCGTGCGGTGGAGTTCGGTACTTTGCTTCGCGGATATCGAGTATACGTCATGCATCAAACTGTTCAGATTCTCTCCACCAGGTGGCTGAGAGGGGTGATCTGGAGAAGCTAAAACACCGCGTGAACTCGGGAGAGGACATAAATGCACGATGCAGCCTAGGGTTTTCGTTGTTGCACTATGCCGCGAAGTCCAAAAATGTGAAAATATTGGAATATTTAGTAAACAATGGGCTCAACGTCAACAACCGTTCACCTGAGAAGGTCACTCCGTTGATGACGTCAGCGAAAAACGGTCGCCCAGAAATGATGAAGTGTTTAATCAAACTAGGAGCAGATTTAAATTCGAAGGACGAAGAAGGCAGGAATGTTTTACATTACGCATATGACGCGAATGATGTTGTAATCTTACAGGATGTATTAGAAGCAGGCGTGGATATTAATTCTTGCACAGATACGGGGAACACGGTCCTGCATCATGCTTCACGTCACGGGAACATGGCGGCAGTTCAGTATCTCGTCACCCGCGGCGCTGACATACATTTGAGGAATAGATTCGAACTGACCTGTCTCCATTATGCCGCTTCCTCCAAGAACACTGAACTCGTGGACTTTCTTGTTAAAATAGGTGCTGACATAAACGCTAAAAGCAGTAGCGGTCAGACACCGATTCACAAGTCAGCTAGGGTAGGTGATCTTGACATCACTCGTCGTCTGGACGAGCTTGGGGCTGATGTGAATGCTAAGGATTCTGAACAAAGGACGTGCATACACTTCGCTGCTGGTACAACCAACGTCGACCTCGCCAGGTATCTTGTTCAGAGAGGACTCGATGTCGATGAAACCAGCCGCGGCATCACACCCTTGTTCATTGCCGTCCAATCAGGAAGCGTTGAAATGGTCACGTGCCTGATTCAGATGGGAGCAGACATCAACAAAGCGCCGCAAGACGGGCGTAGGGCCATTCATCTTGCGGCTCAGTGCGGTGATGTTGATGTTGTGAAGTGCCTTGTAGAACACAAGGCGAGCATGTTCGCATTTCATCCCAGAGATCTCTCTGTTCTTCACGTGGCGTTGCAATACCGAAGTTCAGAGGTGCTCGATTTCGTGGCAAAATCCGGCCTGTGTGACATTGAAGCAGGCTACCAAGGACAAGAAATCTCGCCGCTTTTAAAAAGCTGCACAACAGGGTACACAGACGGCGTCAGAATTCTCTTGGAGGCCGGTGCAAAGCAGAACAGCACTGACAAGGACGGTATGACTCCTCTCCACCGGAGTTGCGCACTGGGTTACATTGATATTGTTCGACTGCTGTTGTTGGCAGGCGCCGACGCTACCCTCCTAGACAAATCCGGTAGAACCCCTTTCCAGTATCTACCATTCGCTGATCACATCAACTATCAGACCTTAAAGGACTACCGCCACAAAACCGACAAATGTGGTGACGTTGAAGATGACCTTGACCTCCCTGACCTTGGCAAGATGGCGAACAATCTGAGGGACATCCCAGGAATTGGAAAAATCACCACCATCCCAGTGACTTTCGCGAGAGATTGGCAAGACGACATTTTGGTATTTCTCAACAGGTTGCCGCTGATTGGAAAACTATGCCAGGACCAATCCAACCTCAGACTCAGTCTGTGTGGAAGTGTAGCCGAGGGAACAAAGGTTGGATTACCCGATGAAATAGACGTTTTATTTCAATTTGATCTCAAAGACAAGCACTGCAAAGTTGAACATGTTTACCCCGGGTACGTGGACTATACTTTGAAGGGAAATATATTTGTCCACGATGGAAGCAGAAGCTTCCATAAAGCATTTTTTGATGGATTCAAGCCTTTTCTCCTGTTTCCAGAGTTTCGGGATGTCAAGGTCAAGGGTATTTCATTCCTGGGCGGGATCAGCTCTCCTCTAGAGACGGTCCAAGATGTCAACAGGAAAGCCAGTACATGTCTCCTACTCAAATGGCAGGATCGCCGGAACCAGATAGCTATATCTGTTGATGCAGTCCCATGTCTCCACGTCAATGATTGGCCAGAAGGTGGGGTGACCCGCACGTGGCTCATGGACTCAAGCGAACTGAAGAAAGCGGGTTATTGGCTAGTCCCAAAGGCGCCGAAAGCTGGCAGTGACGCTGGGAAACGTTTCAACTCGACAAAACGCCAGCAGCTGTGGCGTGTCTCCTTCACAGCTTTGGAAGTCATCCATATGGAGAGTTTGGAGGACAGAATCAAGGATGTATACATTACGGCAAAATGCCTCAGGAACCCGGATGTATGTGGCACCATGGTGAAAGATGGAAGTACACTACCCAGAGGTATAGACAGCTATCTAACCAGTTACTTTCTGAAAATGGAAGTTCTTAAGAACGTTAAGCACTTCATCAACTCCGACCTGAGCCTCGGTGAAATGGTGTGTAAAGTCTACCGTGACCTTGCCGATGACCTTTCCAGGGGTTTTATTCCTGTGTTTTTCATGCCAAAAGCGAATGCATTAGACGGGCACAAACTCGATGTGAAAAAAACCGAGGAGGTCGCAAAAGTTATGTACGATCTCGTGAGGAAGGTGTATGATCAACAACCTGGATTATCACAGAAGACCTTGGCACCTAGGGAGACCCCTGCCATGTACAGACACTCCTTCTTGCAGCAAAATGAAGATATGGAAGCCGACGAGGAAAGGAAGCAGTCACAAGAGCATGTGAGCGAAGAAGCTGACGCGAGTTCGTCACACACTGAGTCCGGCGAATCTCCGTCGCTACCGGAGACGTCTCGTCTCAAACACAGAGGATTGTCACTGTTCGCTTCGTATAGGAATGCATTTTGGCAGGACGTACAGCCTGAGAATGAGCAAAGGACACAGACGAGTGCTGGTGAAAATCAACCTCGGCTATGGCGAGGAAGGTTGCGGTTCATCGACGTCTCAAATATACGACGTGCACGTTGATGGACATTCCTGTCACCATTCCACGTCGCTATTTACTTGAAAGACAAACACGGAGTTGTCTTAATGGACAGGCTAACACAAGCAATCATATGCATTGTAGTTTTTATATACATGTAAATATTGATATTGAACGATGCAACGCCCCTAAATACATGTACTTGTCTTTAGAAACTCGATTTCTTAAAGTAGGCCTACTCCCACGTGGAAACCTGTCTTACAAACCGGTGTTTTCCATCACTGCACTTAGGCGAAACAAGGTCTTGGTGTCTATCTTCCAGCTGCAGGTTGCATACGCCGAAAACAGCAGTGTCAAAATTCTGTGGATGAAGTAAAGTTTAGGATACTTTTGTCCCGTGTCGACTCCGAAAGCACTCTGAAGCGCTTCATCCCTACTTCGTTCAATAAAATATTCGAACTCGGCCTCGGTTGAGAAAGAGGAGTTGCAACAAGCTTTTCATCAGTTTCTTACAAGATTTCAAATGAATGTACAGGTCGGCCACAGGTCAGGAGGAGATGATCTCCTCCTGGCCAGGTCAAATATGATAAAATTTATGAATTGTGGGCACCGGCTGGTTGGCTGCTCGTGACTCATCCTAAATAAAGGCAATGCCAATCACAGGTTGCTTATTGGACTTTCGCCAATGCTTGTTCCAAATCTTTCTGAAGATCATCTGGGTCCTCAAGTCCAACACTGAAGAGATAAGAAAGGAAGCTTACGTCGCTATACGCCAGGTCCGTTGCAGAGATCTCACCAGGAATTTACGCAGTTTGTGCAACGAAATGGTCGTGACTCTTTCTGCCACTAGAGGTCTCTCACACTTTAATCTCGGCCTACCAATCAATGCAGAGATGATAGGCCTAACAGTATCCATCTTTTCATAATTTTGAGATCTCACCTGAACCTGATCAGGCCGTCTGTGATTCTTCCCGACTTTCTCTCCTCATCCGTCATCACCATGGGTCCGTGGGTCATGGAGGCCGCATGTTCAATCAGGGAATCGACCCCTCCAAGTGAGACTGCGAGCTGTATCAACCTCACTCCCTGCATGAAAGTCAAACTAATGGCATCATGTCGCGAGCAGTGATACTTTTCCCGACATTACTTCGAGAGAAACCTCTCCGACTAAACTCGAGATTACATCGGCCTATTTCGAGAGAAACCTCGCCGACGAAACTTCATAGCCGTTCGTGGACCCTTCCTGCGGTGGCAACTTGAAGATACGTCAGGAAACTGTGGTTATACACCGTATATCCAGTGGGCTGTGATCACATAGGCCTACATGGCCTGATAAAAGAACGGTACATGCTGCCTAGGGTGTGAAGGTAACCCACCTCGACAAGCGTCTTCCCTGCGAGTAGCCCTCCCTTCAATTCAAAGGATATCATTCCGCTGTAACCATGAGACGACATTTGCTTCTTGGCTATGTCGTGAGAGGGGTGTGATGCGAGGCCGGGGTAGAAAACACTGGCAATCTGCAACGACGAGGCACAAAACTCAGAAGGACTTGGGATGTACACTTGATGTCATGCAAGGAAAATTAGTTAAAGGACAATTCATCCCCAGACAATTCGTCCCATAGGACATTTCGTCCCGGACACAATTCGTCACCTAGGCCATTCATCCCCCATCCTCTTGCAACAGGTCCTCTAAAACGCGCTCCCCTATTCGCACGTCCGAGGCCCTGTTGAAATTGGCGCCTTTTCGCGTGGAACTAGCGACAGAAAATCTGTCGCTGAATACAACCAATCACAGCGAAGCTTCTCTCCCGCCATGGTCACTCCCAAATATGGTGGTTTCAAACATTCCTCGATTCGCTGACAAACTCGCTGGATTTTTTAATATTCCTGAATTAACTTCGCGTAAAACTGGTTGTCATGGATTATCTAGATAATGGGTAAGTACCGACGGGTTCAAAACACGAAGGTATGATCCAGTTCATGTGTTTGGGGCAGCTATCATTCCGACAGCATGCATAAATTATGGAATGAGATGCATTGCTATGAGACTGGTACCCGCTAACTCATAACACCAGATATATGTGCATACGTTACAGCACTAGGCGCGATGTCTGCCCATTACATCAAGTGGCGATCCCCCACTGCATTGCATGGTTTATTCGTGAATTACCAGTTGGCGAGTACACATGAGGGAACAGCCCTCTTCCCCATCAAAACGGGGTGGGTTTCCCCAGGGCATTGTAACGCGCTATGCAGAGTGGAAATGCCCTGGGTTCCCAGGATGTTCATCCCCAGACAATTCGACTTCGTCCCAAGGACAATTGGTCCAGAGACAATTTGTCCCTGGAGAATTGGTCTCCTGTGACAATTCGTCGGCTAGGTACACTCTGACGTAGTCTACCTCTGATTCTGAAATCTCTCACAGTTCTGAGAAGCATTCCTACAATAATATTGTGAGGTTTCCCAAATCTGACGAAACACGAAGTATGAAATACGAAATTCAACTGCATTTCACGTAGAGTGATCATGTCGGCCTCCGGAGGATACCTTTGGATGGCCATCCAGGAACGTCGCCAGTTTGAGAGCTGTTGAGCTGACTCGTTGCATCCGTATCGGCAGCGTCTTTAGGCCCCGGATGAGGAGAGAGGCATCCCATGGCGACTGAAGGAGGAAGGATCAGAATAAATTGAAAGCAAACAGAGTGAAGTTTGACGATCTACGGTGACACCCATATGGCTGGCTACACTTACCAGTGTGACACCCATGGTCGTCGCCAGCACCTTAAACTTCTTCCAGAGTTCTAACGTCCTGAAGGTCAGACAGCCGCCGATGAGGTCCGAATGGCCACCGAGGTACTTGGTGCTGGAATGAGAACGACCTTTCAATTCTCTTGTGCTTCGTCGGGGACCTTAAGGCCGAGGCATTTAGACCACGGGCCCTGCTCTTCATGTGATAGATTAGCTTTTGTATTCTGCCCTGCAAACAATACCTAAAGGTAGACCTTAGAGTTAAGGAAGCTTCTAGAATACGGCCCATTGTCTTTCAAACTCACCAGCTATGCATTGAGATATCCACGCCATACTTGATGGGTTGCTGCAGGTACGGAGAGGCAAAGGAGCCGTCCACGAACGTGGTCAAGTTTGGATAGGTTTCCTTGAGTTTCCCGAATTCTTCGAGCGATAGAACATCGATGGTAGGATTTCTCGGGACCTCGGCCAACAGAAACTGGACAGGAAAGAGTGTGGCATTACAAATATCGGTCAGTGCTGCACGTATTTGCTTGCCAAATAAACAATTCCAAAAAAATTAATGAACGCTTCGGTCAGGAATATGTGGACCTAGTCAACTGAGCTATAGGTCCAAGGACCAAGAAGGTGGTCTACACAGCCTCGGCCTGGATTTTAAGGAATTAGCACGTGGCAACTCCTGCCTTGCCATCTAGTGGTGGCTCATAAAATCACTGGGGGCACCATGTGACTCAAGGGTGTGGCTCAACAAAATTGCCCAACACCTCAAAGGTTGGCAAAACTCAACGGGCAGAAGTTACTCTTGGTGATCTCGAGAACCCTTTCTGTCAGTTAAACAGGCACCGTGGTAAATTCTGGCTCAGTGATATGATTTTTGAGGTTTTTAAAAGAACAATGTACCGAAAGGGGGCGGTTCAAAATGGCGGCAAAATGTATGACCTTGGTATGGACCACTAATTTCCAATCAATAATAGGCCTATAGGAAGGCCTAATCCACATAAAATACCAATAAAAATCCTTCTCTCAATTAAACAGGATTCCACACAAACTTGCAAATTTAGACGAATAGTCGACAAATCAAAAATGAATTCAAAATCAATGGTTGTCAATAGCAACGGATGCACTATAAAAGTGGGAACGGCAGCTGAAACGAGTTCACCGGCTTTATAGACCTACTACTTCCNTGGCCTTGGCCAGCTCTTGTTGTTCATGCAGTTCAGCTTTAAAGATTATGTCAGCCAGTTATTTTAGTGTCCGACAGTTATTGCTTTGAATAGCACATGTTCTATTCCTCGCCAGAAATATTTGCAATCTTTTCGAACAATACGCTGCAATCGTCGACAATAGACACTAAAAGCAAATTTTGTTTCACGTGGAAGAGCCACACGACAGAAACTTGCGACACTAACTTGCTCAACAGTTACAAGAGCTTGCAGACAACAGGCCTTTGCCTTTTTTTCTTTCACGTGGAAGACCAATCGGTAGGTTTATTGCGACAGTTTTGCCAGAACTGTTGCAAGTTTTGTTTCGCGTGGAAGGCCGGCATGAGGCATGAAAATCAAGAGCACCTAACGCCCAAAAAATGCAGAAAGTAAACCTCCGGCTTATTGCAAATGCGGAATACATAAAGATTAATCATTAATTTTTCCATGGTTTTTAGCTCACTGGGTGAGCTATTACAATGGTGCAGCGTCCGTCGTCCGTCGTTGTCCGTTAGCAGGGCACGTTTCGTAACCGCTGGAGTTATTGATCTGGTACATATATACCCCTAGGTCAGATGACCCACGGCACAAAGTTTCGGTCCTATTCGACTCTCAGTTTGGCCACCAGGTGGCGGAAACCAAAAACACAAAAAGTTCAATAACTCCTGAACTAATGACTAGATCATCTCCAAATTTTTATCATAGGTGTAGTTAATAAGGATACATAACATATATAACGGGTTTTTGATTTGGCCCCACTTTTCAAGGTCACAGAGGTCAAAGTTCGGCAAAATTGACGAACCTGCCACAGTTTGTCATTATTTCATCGAGTGACTTCATATCTTGCATAAACATGCATTGGAGGGGTACCTTTAAAAATACCAAGTTTCGGCCCGATTTGACATCAAGTATGGCCGCCAGGTGGCGTAACCTGAAAATCAAGTAAGTGCTATTACTCAGGAACGGCTTGATGCAGAGTGCTCAAATTTGATATTTTCCTCCATCTAGATGACCTTTACATGCATGTCAAATTTCGGCCTGATTTGACTTCAAACATGGCCACCAGGTGGGGTAACCCAAAAATCATCAAAGTGCTGTAACTCAGGAATGCCTTAACCCAAAGCGCTCCAATGTAATATGTGGCCCCCCTGTAGATGACCTTTATGTCGACGTGAAGTTTCGGCCCAATTGGACATCCAATATGGCAGCCAGGTGGCGTAACCCGAAAATAATCAAAAGTCCTACCTGGGAATGACCTGACCCAGATTGCTCATAACTGATATGTACCTCCCTCTGTCATTAGACTATTCGTCCAACCCAGTGAGTACATGGTCCATGGACCATTTCATTTCTTGTTTTGTTTTTAGGTACTGCTGAAACTGCATCCGCCGGTAAGTTTTTGAGAAATAATCTTTCATTGGACACTTCTAAAGCTGGCCGCACATATAAGAATTTACCTCTATGAGATCATCTCAGTGAGATCATCAAGCTGTCATTTACTCCTGATGCTGGCAGCATAGGCCTTGTTACAAATAGTTTCGTAAAAACAGCGCAGTTTGTAAAATGTTCACGTTTTATAAAACATGTTGTTGTATTTTATAAAACAATGCGCATTTTGCCGAATTTCGTAAAAATACTGCACGTGAATCGTAAAATCATTCCCCCAGATGTGTAAAACTGAACACCCACGTTCGTAAAATTTTCTATAGGTGACGAGAATCGTAAAACAGTCTTCGACCATTTCTATAAAGTACTTTTTCGTAAAACCTGCGGTGTGTTTCATAAAATCTGCCGGTCTCTGCCATCTGTTTACTGATCATGGCATAATTTTTCAGGCCTTAGGGTCTTCGTTTTTTTGACATCCCTGTTGAAACTTTCTGTGGCACCAGCACTTGAGTGTAAGGCTAAGAATCCATTCACGCGATTTTCTTGCCGCAGACGCTCGAAAGCATTGTTTGTTTCCGCCGCGTTGGTCGTGGACAAAGGATGCGACATCGCGCGGCACGAAAATCGCGTGAATGGATTCTTAGCCTTACTGCAATGAAGACCATTTTACGCCACCACTAGGCCTACCAATCAAGACCATTTACAGGTCGCTGAAGGATGGGATTGTGCTGGTGAAATGAAACTAGCCTTGGAGACGGCACTTCTAAACAAGAGGGCCGTGAGCCTTGCGCTCAGCTGACTATGGCCTGCCACGATGAAACAGGGGAAAGAGCGATAAGTAGGTGAATCGAGATATATGTCTGATCAGACCCATTGGGTGGGAAGGGGTTATTGATATCACTTGCCCAAACAGTTTGAGTTGGGCTGTGGTTTTATCCGGATTGGACTAACATCACCATAAAGTTAAAGTTAAAGTTTGAGTTTATAGTCTGATATCAACAACGGTAGAGGTGTCATCCGACTTCACACTTTAACCCCAGTCTATCCTGAAACCTTTCAGTAGAACTCAGATGAGCTGCTCATTCAGCGCATACAATCTGAGCATTTCCGACCGGTACCCATTTATACACCTGGGTGGAGAGAGGCCAGTAAGGCAAAGAGACCTGCCCAAAGTCTCACGCCAGCAGCGGGATTCGAACCCGGGATCCTCTGACCGCTAGTCGGAGGCCCGAACCACTACACCACC